>JAXQQM020065268.1:0-221830 GCA_034641835.2 Pinus albicaulis | reverse complement strand
AGTAGAGGCTCCAGCTTTCATTTGTAGACTAACATCATCATTCTTGTCTTGAAAACTTTCTAAACTCACATGCTCGCCATAAGTTGCATGTCTACCATCTTCTTGCTGCAACAAAGGCTTAAAGAAATGGCAATCATCTTTGAAAAAAAATTGAAATATTTTCATATTAGAACTTGGAACAAAAGTTCTCTTTGAAGTTTCCTCACATGCCCTCATGGTTTTGGAGTCTTCACCATTAAATTTCTCATAACCAAGACCAAGATTCTTGGGTCGTTCCTCAACCAAAATAGGTTGAACCATGCCTTGTGCATGCTTTCCTAAACCCTTGCCTTCATAGCCCATTTTAAACATTAACTTGGACCCTATAACTCTAGTGTGCTTTTCAAAAGAACCAACACATCTTTCTGAAGAGGAAATTGAAGACACAATAGAGTCGATTACCTCTGCTTCATTCATGTTCTTGGTCAAAGCCTCTTGGGCTTGATGGAGCTGCATCTACATATCAGCAATATTTGAAGAATTTATTCCTTCTCTTCCTTCATAGCAAACAATTTCTCACGAAGTTCAGTGCTTTCTCTTCTACCTTCAAACATAATTTTCACCATGTCCTTCAATATAATAAAGTCATGCTTCATATCTTCATCGAAAATTCTTGTGAAGGAGGAAACCTCACTTGTAGAAGTTTTCATTATGATGTCAATGAACAAAAGTAACTTCAGAAAATTTCACAAAGCTTTCAAAACAAACGAAAAATATTTTTGTTAACCAAATGGCTGTAGAGACAAACTCTTACTCAAGCAGCCAAACAAAAAACAAACTCCAAGAGCTTCTTAACAAAAAATCGTCAAGAGGGTTTGTGTTCCAAGGGTGACCTTGAGGTCCTTTGGGGCAAGGAATATGCCTTCAGCCCTTTCTTCCTTTTTTTCCTCTCCAGGACTTAGCTAATCAGTAGCTATCCCTTTTACCTCTAGAAAAATCAAGCAATCATCAGTTTGCAAATAGTAAAACAATCAATCTTTTACACAGTTTAGACACCTTTCAAGTTATACAAGCAATAGGTTTTTCTATCAATCAAGAAACCAAGTGCTTTGATACCATCCTAATATATATAATATCACTATAAGTTATATATATATATATATATAATATCACTATAAGTTATATATATATATATATATATATAATTTAATTACTTATAGTGATCTAATATAAGGGTTTAAATAATCAGTTACAGCTTAATTGATAGTGAGGAGAAGGAAGAATATTACACAGTTCCACACTTTAGATGATTTAGAGGTTAGAGGCATGGTGAGACACCTCAGTAAGAATATTAAACTTCTCCTTCTCCTTTTACTCGGTTAAATCCTGAATCTTTGCATGGGCTCGTTTGAGCTTGGCCCTTGCAATCCTGTTTCTCATGGCATAATTCTTTGCCATCTTCCTCTGAATATAATTGTATTTCTTTGCCTTCTATAGTAGGCCCTCCAGATCCAAATTGGCTCTCTCAAGCCAAGACTCTCTATCTTTACTAATCTCAATGGCAAGCAGCTCACTTGGAGTGAGCTGTGTTGATCAGCAGTTGTCATTGATGTCAACCCAAGCAGCACCAGGGGCTAAACAAATATTGCATGGGAGTTTGACCTACCACATTACTATATTCTGGTTCAAGAATTATTTTTATGGTTTCCACTTGTTAATATGTTTCTGTTTATATATGGCACGCCACGTAATTCTTCACAGTTTGAGAGATATTCATGTTTGAAGTTTGTAACCCCAGTTAGTGGGATAAAAACTCATGGGGTTGTGGCATGGGTCATTGAAAAGTAAATAATTAATAATTTTTACACTCCTAAAATCCCTTCCACGTTCACTTGTTGAATCCCCTCTCAACCTAAGCATTTATATAAATTGTGATCCTCATATCCTCCTTATGTAGGGATTTCTCTATCTAAAACAAGTCATCATGGAACTTTCACTCTAACATTTTTTCTACGAAGTTTTAGAAGCTAAAATTTTTATGAGGTGAAGCTGAAATCCTAAGGAAGCTCCTGTATAAATTTCAGATCAAGGTGCGCAATATTTTTGGAGATATGATCTGTGGAAGTCAGTGTTTTTTTAGGCTCCTGAAATTCATCTCAAAGAAGTGACCTTGGTAAAATCATCATATCTCTCTCTCTGAGTATCGGATTGGAATTATGTAAAAATTGGTATATATTGCATAGATTGTAGTTTTATCTCTATCAATTTCAGAGATGAATGAAGAAAATTGACACGTGGCACACTGTAAAAGTTCACTCTACTAAAATGGTCCATAATTAGGGCATTGTGAGAGATTGGACATAAATCTCCCTTGAAGAATCCAAATTGGGTCAGACCTGTGGCATTGGAAAGAAGACTCAAAGGACTACTACAGGACCTAAAATCACATATTATGGATCTGAAATAAAAGAGATACACCAGATTCAATATCGAGCTCCTAGAAGGCAAGAAAAAGCTAGATCATGTGTTGTCAAGGGCTGCAAAGGACCAGACTTTCTAGGGAAGAAAAGAAAATCAAGGTGCAACAAAGGGTAGCATGACAAGAGCAGTAGCCAAGGTGTAGAATAGTAGAAAGAATTTTATCACATGAAGTCTTCAAGTGGGCAGCACTGCATAGAGTCACTATAAAGGTATCATTGTACTAAGTCATTGTAAATACATTATTGTAAAAAATGTACTAGTGTCTATCTGCCAAGAGTTCAAGAGGCAGTGTTGGGAGGTCTAGGATCATCATTAGGTGGTTGTGTCATAGTTGGGGTTATGGTCTAGTGTGTCTTCTTCCTCTACATCATTCTATATCATTGTAAAGTGGACCATTTTCCCTGGTACGAGAGTTCATTCTTCTTTTATTCTTCTACGGGGTGGTAGGGTGGTGCAAGGGTGAGTTGTAGCTCATTGGGTGTTGGGGCATCCGTTCAGTTGACTACTGAAGAATCTCGGGCATTGGAGTGTCCATCCAGTGGGAGCTAGAGAAGAATTATTTTCTATATTCTAGGAAGTTGAAGCCTTATTTTGAATTGGAGTTGAATATTAAATAATTATTAGAAAAGAATTAGGTGGTTTTTGTCCCGGAGTGGGTTTCCACCTTAAAAAATATGTGCATTTGTGTTCCTTTTGTTTATTGCTATCATTGTATGTACACTGAAAATAATTTTAGATTAAGTAATGCTCTAATTGAAAGGAATACTGATTCACCCCCCCCTCAGTATTTCCAACAATTAGTATCAGAGCTTGGTTCCTTCAATAGCGGTTTAACAGCTGGAAGGAGGTCATGGAGCATACAAAGAATGGTGTACCTCTGTTCAATGAAAATAATTATGCACTCTGGAAAGGAAGAATGGAGGTCTGTCTCTTGGCGCAAGGTTACAAAGTATGGGACACTGTTCAAAATGGATTTACATCAACCACGGATGAACAAGGTAAGAAGAATTTGGTAAATGATGCAAAATCAAATAATATTATTATTAGTGGACTTATTGAATCTGATTATCATAAGGTGTTGGGTTGTAAAACTGCCAAAAATGTATGGAACAAGCTTGAGAATATATATGAAGGTGACTCAAATGTCAAAGAAGCAAAGCTTCAAATCTATAGAGAAAAAATTGAGCAACTCAGAATGAAATAAGATTGCAACATTGCTGCATACTTCCAATACGTTGACGAAATAACCAATACTCTGGAAGGATTGGGAGAGCCAGTTGATGAGAAGACTATTATACGGAAGGTTCTTAGAATGTTACCAGGGAGATTCAACCCAAAGGTATTAGTCTTAGAATACAGTGTAAATTTGGACAAACTCAGCCAAGAGGAATTACATGGAGATCTCATAGCATATGAAATGAGACTTGATGAAGAAGAGGGTACTTCGCATCTAGAAATTGCGTTCGTTGCATCTAAGAAAACCAATAAGGACAAACAACCTTCAATTTAAATGACATGCACCTGCAAGTGTGAAGAAAAGGGAGATGATGGAGAAGGTCTTTTAGATGAAGAATATGCTTACTTTACGAGAAATCTAAAAATTGGTAAAGGAAAATACAAAGTTAAACTTCCATTGATATGTTTCAGCTGTGGTGAGGTTGGGCATTTCGCAGCAAAATGTCCGAACAAAAGTGATGGCAACTCAAAAGGAAATAAAGGCTTTAAGAAATTCAACAAGCAAGGAAAAAAGAAAGGATCTAAAAAGAACTTTCTCTCTAAAGAAGATAGCTCATCATTCGACGAAGACAGTGACAGCAAAGAAGAAGCCAGTGAGAAAGTATTGTTTATGGCCAAGCACAATAAACAAGAGCTACCAAACAACGAAGAAGAAGGGTTGACCATAGAAGAATTTTCTAAGGAGGCAATATTGATTATAAAAGATCTCAAGGCTGAGAAGATCCGTTCCAATACTCTTGAAGAACAAGCTCAAGGTCTCAAAATTGAAGTTGAAGAACACAAATTTATTGAAGAGTCACTTCAAAAGAGGTTGGAAGAAAGCAACCAAGAAAGGGAATCATTAGAATCTTAAATAGTCTCGTTGCATAAGGAAGTGAAGAAGGGAAAAAATGTCCAAAACTATGCCAATAGCTCAAGGGCATTGGAAGAACTCATCAACAATCAACAATCTTACAATGACATAACTGGCCTCGGTTACAAAGAATAAGAAGTAGGACCTTCTACAACAAAATAAAATGAACCTATGAGATATGACATGCATTTAGACTTCATTGGACAAGATTCGCAAGCACAACCTTGGAATATGATTCCTCGATGAAGATTTCCATCCAGGTACCAACATATTTTTCATGGCTATTGTTATTCATGTGGAAAATTTGGTCATAAAGTTGTAGAATGTCGCACGTACCCTAGGAACCAATACAATTCTAGGAAATCCTTCAAATATGAACTTCTCAGGGCTCAATGAAACATCAATAGATTTGAACATTTAAGAAATAATATGGAATGTTACAAATGTCAGAACTTTGGGCACATAGCCAGAGACTGCAACTTGAAAATCCTGTAGAAGAATCTTTGAAGCCACAGAATGAACGAACATGGAAGAAGAAGAAGACTGATAATTGTGCTCTCATTCTCAAGGCTCAAAACAACAAAGATGTGTGGTATGTTGACAGCGGTTGCTTAACGCGTATAACTAGAGATAGAAGGAAATTTGTATCTCTGAAAGAGAAGAAGGATGGAACCGTATCCTTTGGAAATGATGGATCTTCAAATGTAATAGGATCAGGTACCATCACTCTCGGAAGCAAAGATGTTATAGCCAAGAATGTTCTATTGGTTGAAAACATGAATCACAATCTGCTTAGTGTTGGACAAATATGTGATCAAGGACACACAATGCTATTCAACTCCACAAAATGTGAAATCAGGAAAGGCAGGCATGGTAAAATTGTGGCTATAGCAATTCGAGCTCCAAACGACATATATGTTCTAGATGAAGCAAATAAAGCATGTCTAATAGCTAAAGAAGATGAAAGCTGGTTATGGCACAAATGAATGGGTCACATAAACTTTGACAATCTTGTCAGGATAAGCAAAAAGGAAGCAATACAAGAAATGCTAAAAATATCAAAACCTTCCAACACACTATGTGAGGCCTGTCGGCACGGCAAGCAAACAAAAGTCCAATTTAAAACAAAAGAACACTTTGCATCACATCCATTGGAATTGATACATACTGATTTATGTGGTCCTGTGAGAACAAAAGGCTTATATGGAGAGTTATATTTCATGTTAATGATAGATGACTATACTAGGATGACAGCCGTCAGTTTCCTAAAGAAACAATCTGAAGCATTTGAGTGCTTTAATATCTACAAGGAGTTGGTCGAAAATGAAACTAATTTGAAAATAAAGTGCCTAAGATTTGATAATGGTGGAGAATTCACTTTCAAATTATTTCAGAAATACTGTGACGAAAATGGAATAAAAAGACAATTTTCAATAGCACGAACACCTTAGCAAAATGGAGTTGCTGAAGGAAAGAACAAAACCGTACAAGAAATGGGTAGAACAATGTTGAAGGACTCAAAATTGGATGAAATTTTTTGGGTTCAAGCAATTGATACGACAATCTTCATTATCAACTGAATTCTTATCAGAAATAATTACAACAAGACCCCAAATGAATTATGGAAAGGAAAACTAGCTAATGTAAAATATTTCAGAATCTTCGGAAGCAAATGTTATATGAAAAGGGAAGATCAAAATTTGGGTAAGTTTGAATCACATGTTGATGAAGGTATCTTTGTTGGTTACTCACACAAAATAAAGGTCTATAAATGTTATAATATAAGATGAAAACAGATAGTGGAGAGCATAAATGTTACATTTGACGAAGATGGTGTTCTAGCGAATAATGATGAGGATCTAGAATCTTTGAAAGTTGAGACAGAGGCTGAAAAAGACACAGATAAAATTCTAGAACAAGAAGCAACTATGAATGAGGAAGAATTAAATAATGATAATCGAGATATACTAGAACAACAACAAGAAGCTCCTCCAAGGATAACAAAAGAATGGATTCAAAAGAACCATCCATCAAATCAAATCATTGGTGACATAAATGAAGGTCGACAGCTTCGTTCATCACAACAAGCTCACATTGCTTTTCTAGCAACCTTTGAGCCTAGTATTTTTGAGGAAGCCAGCCAAAATGAACATTGGGTAGCAGCTATGAATGAAGAATTGGATCAAATTGAGAAGAATAACACCTGGGAATTAGTTCCATGACCAAAAGATAAAAATTTCATTGGGACTAAATGGGTGTTCAGGAACAAATTGAATGAAGATGGGTAGGTTACCAGAAACAAAGCAAGATTGGTTTGCAAAGGCTATGCACAAGTGGAAGGAATTGATTTCAACGAAACATTTGCACCAGTTGCCAGAATGGAAGCCATCCGAATGTTTCTTGCCTATGCATGTTCAAGAAAAATCAAAGTCTACCAAATGGATGTTAAGTTAGCATTTCTAAATGGAGAATTAGAAGAAGAAGTTTACATCGAGCAACCTGAAGGTTTTCTACTATCACAAAAAGAAGACTATGTTTGCAGGTTAAAGAAGGCTCTATATGGTCTCAAGTAGGATCCCAAAGCATGGTATGCTCGTCTTGATGGATATCTACGTCAACAAGGGTTCAAGAAAGGTATTGTTGATAGCAATATTTATGTACAAATAGATAAAGATAATTTAACAATTGTTGAGGTATATGTGGATGATATAATATTTGGTAGCAATGATGATCGACTAAGTAAGAACTTTTCTACAAAGATGAAAAGTGAGTTTGAGATGTCTTTACTTGGTGAGCTGACATACTTCTTAGGGCTTCAAATATCTCAGCAAGAGAAAGGAATATTTATATGTCAAACCAAGTACATCAAGGAAATTCTCAAGAAATTAAAAATGGAAGATTGCAAACCAGTCCTTACTCCGATGGTAACAGGTTTCAAATTGAGCATAGACAACTCATCTAAGGATGTGGATCAGAGGTTGTACATATCTATGATTGGTAGTCTTCTATATGTAATAGTCTGCTGGCTAGATGTTATGCAAGCAGTTGGACAAGTAGCAAGATTCCAAGAAGCACCAAAAGAATCACATATTATTGCCGTCAAAAGAATTCTTCGATATCTAAAGGGAAAAAAATAATATGGCTTGTGGTATCCCAAGGGTAACAATCTCATTAAATATTGGGAAGGAAGCATTGATGATCGTAAGAGTACTAGTGGAGCAACATTCTATCTAGGTGGTTGTCTCATATCATGGTTAAGCAAAAAGAAAACCTCAATCTCGTTATCTACAGCGGAAGCAGAATACATTGTAGCGGCATCATGTTGTACTCAAGTCCTTTGGATGAAACAAAATTTGCAAGATCTTCAAGTACAATTCAGTGAGCCTATTCCCACATTCTGTGACAACACTAGTGCCATTAGCATCTCCAAGAATCCTATCATGCATTCGAAAAAAAAAACACATTCTGATCAAATATCATTTTGTTAGAGAACAAGTCGCTGAAAAGAATATCAAACTTGAGTATATTGGTACAAAAGAACAAATTGTCGATATATTCACTAAACCTTTACCTCATGAAGCATTTGAATATATTTTCCAAAAGCTTGGGATTCTCCCAAGTTCTCATTAGATTACAGGTCCGCAGGACGTTTTTGTGTCAAGGGGAGTGGAAGTGTGTTTAGGTCCGCAGGATGGTTGTGTGTTAGGGGGAGTTACCCTTTGCCATTGATATCAAAGGGGGAGAGGATGTTGTAGGAATAGGTGTCATGATCGCAGGGGGAGTACTTGTGTTGCCATCAATGCCAAAGGGGGAGATTTTTATCATCGGTTGTCATTGATGTCAACCCAAGCAGCACCAGGGGCTAACCCAATATTGCACGAGAATTTTGACATACCAAATTACTATATTCTGGTTCAAGAATTATTTTGATGGCTTCTACTTGTCGAGATGTTTCCGTTGATATATGGCACGCCACGTAATTCTTCACGGTTTGAGAGATATTAATGTTTGAATTTTGTAACCCCAGTTAGTGGGCTAAAACCCCAGGGGGTTGTGGCATGGGTCATTGAAAATTCAATAATTAATCATTTTTAAACTCCTAAAATCCCTCCCATGTTCACTTGTTTAATCCCCTCTCAACATAAGTATTTATATAAATTGTGATCCTCATATCCTCCTTATGGAGGGATTTCGCTATCTGAAACAGGTCATCGTGGAATTTTTGCTCTAACATTTTTTCTACAGAGGTTCAGATGCTGAAATTTTTATGAGGCGAAGCCGATATCCCAAGGAAGCTCCTGTACCAATTTCAGATCAAGGTGCGCAGTATTTTCGGAGATATGATCTGTGGAAGTCAGTGTTTTTGCAGGCTCTTGAAATTAATCTCAAAGAAGTGACCTTGGTAAAATCGTCATATCTCTCTCTCTGAGTATCGGCTTGGAATTATGTAAAAGGTGGAAGATAGTGCACAGATTATAGTTTTTCCTCTATAAATTTCATAGCCGAATGAGGAAATAGTGACACATGGCATGCCGTAAAAGTTCGCTCTATTGAAACAGTCCATAATTAGGGCATTGTGAGAGATTGGACATAACTCTCCCTTGAAGAATCCAAATTGGGTCAGACCTGTGGCATTGGAAATATGACTTAGAGGTATACTACAGGATGGAAATCACATATTGGGGATCTAAAATAACAGATATACACCAGATTCAATATCGAGCTCCTAGAAGGAAAGAAAAATCTATATCATGTATTGTCAAGGGCTGCAAAGGACCATACTTTCTAGGGTAGCAAAGAAAATCAAGGTGCAACAGAGGATAGCATGACAAGAGCAGTAACCAAGGTGCATAACAACAACAATATGTTCATCACATGAAGTCTTCAAGTTGGCAGCATTGCATACAATCACTATAAAGGTATCATTGTACTAAGTCATTGTAAATACATTATTGTAAAAATTGTACTAGTGTCTATCTGCCAAGAGTTGAAGAGGAAGTTTTGGGAGGTCTAGGATCATCATTATGTGGTTGTGTCATAGTTGGGGTTATGGTATAGTGTGTCTTCTTCTTCTACATCATTCTATATCATTGTAAAGTGAACCATTTTCTCTGGAACGGGAGTCTGTTCTTCTTTTATTCTTCTACAGGGTGGTAGTGTGGTGCTAGGGTGAGTTGTAGCTCATTGGGTGTTGGGGCATCTGTTCAGTTGAATACTGAAGAATCTTGGGCGTTGGAGCATTCATCTAGTGGGAGCTAGAGAAGAATTCTTTTCTAGATTCTAGGAAGTTGGAGCTTTATTTTCAATTGGAGTTGAATATTAAAGAATTATTAGAAAAACATTAGGTGGTTTTTGTCCCAGAGTGGGTTTCCACCTTAAAAACTGTGTGCATTTGTGTTCCTTTTTTTTACTATTATCATTGTATATACACTAATAATAATTGAATATTAACTAATGCTATAATTGAAAGGAATACTGATTCACCCCCCCTCTCAGTATTTCCAACAAGCTGCTCTGCCAATTTAGCCTCTTTCTTCTTTTCCCTGGCTAAAGCATTCTTTAACCCAATTTTCCTTGGTCTCTGTTTTGAAAGCTAATATACCTCATCATCAGTATCATCACATCTGCCCAAGGTTTCCTCCAACAAGGCCTTGGCCTTACCTGCCTCTCTCTAAGCTCTGATTGCCCTGATTTCACTGATGGTTTGCTTTGTCTTCAGCTACTGATTTTCTTGCTCAAGAAAGTCAATCACATACTTTTCTCTACCAAGATTAGCTTGAAGCCCACTAATATTGGCCTCCTTGCCTTTGATCAATGCATTGGTGATTCTAACCTCATCCACATTATCAAGGTCAATCAACTAAACCTCTTTCTCAGTTTCATGTTTGTCCTCCTGTTCAATAATGATAGGCTCTATAACCTTTTCCTTGACCTTGTCTACATGTTTTGCTGATGAAGAAGGCATGGAACCTTTCACACCATGTGAAGCAAACACATGCCTTTTTCCTCTTTCATATGTCAAGGGAAATGGCTCAATATCTGTCATCTTAGTGCAAGCTGCCTCAATGTCCCTTTCATTGCTTGATTCTCCAGTATCATGATGTGATGGTGAAGGGTTATAGAAAGGTAATGAGGTAGGGTCATCATGAGGTGAATGTATGTGAGTGGGTGGTGATGTACGGAAAATGAGATGTGATGGATAAGTGGATATGAAAGGATAAGATGATGAAGGAATATCCTGGTCATGATGTCTAGGTGGAGTAGTGAAAACCTCATTTGCAATGAATGAATCCCATGAATTTTTTTTTTGCTAAATCTGATGCATGACCACCATTTTAATGAGTGAATGATGAAATAGGCTCTACATTTGATGACTAAGGTCCCTCTTTTTCACAATGTAATCCATCTTATCAATGTTGCGGAAAAGATAATAAGGAGATTGTAGCATTCTAACTCTAGTGAAATGCATGAGGAGACGGATATGGTATGAGTAGAGTCGGGTAAACCTCCCCTCACAAGTGAAATACTTAATTATTATCTTCATCATGGGGGCATACTGGCAAGGAGATAAGAGAAAGGGAAAATTTATTTCTTTTCATCCTTGTACCTAGGTTTAAGGTATGGTTCATAATAGCTCATATCCAAGTTTTCTTGTTTAAACCACCTCTCTCCTACACTAGGGATCCCTGTGGTAGTTGCAATAGCATTAGTGGACATGTCAAAGGTGACCCTAGCAAGAATGAACTAATTTTCATGTAGATTGGTGATGAATAATCTTGTTAACTCCAGGTGATTTTGGACCTGATGCACTCTCTCATAGAACTCAAAGTAGCCCACATGTTTAAAACAAGACACAGTGAGAGGAGAGGCCATGAGTTCTCTTGTAGTGATGGGCTCAAACTTGTTTATTTTCCTTCCCTTATGATCATTTCTTCTTGGTCTTTGTGCTTCACCAACAATGCCACTATCTTATTCTTCTGACATCTCTAAACTCCGACTTTTGAAACCCTAAGGTAGAAGTGAAATGAGATGAGGGGAAGGGGATGAAATTACTAGTTTTTAAATATGAAGGGAATCAGTGAAGGGAATGAGTGTAGGGAATGAATGAAGGGACAAACTAGATCAAAAACCCTAGGTCAATGAAATTACCCTGCCTATGACTGATATTCTTTTAGGAGGATGAAACAAGTGTATAAATGATGATCATAAACTTGTCATTAGGGTTTTCATTAGGGTTCCATTTCAATTCATCCAAGAATGACCAAATAGCTTAAAACACAAGGCTTATGACATGTACTTACTTCTTAGAAATTCATGGAAGACTTTTGGAGAAATTTGGAAGTGTTTTGAACTTGTTTGGATTGCTAGAACACTCAGCAATCTTCCTTGGCTAGGTGCGCAACGCCACTGTGTGAGAACGCAACGCTTGTCCAAATGCATAGCACCTCCTACAAGGTGTGTAACGCCTTCGAAAAATACACGAGATTTTTCTAGCAAGGGCGCAGTGCCAAGGCACAAGCGCACCACGCTTGCTTAAACGTGCAACGCCGAGAAATTTAGCCCAATATCCCTAAAAAAAACTCAAAAATTCTTCTTTTTTGAATGCTACTTACACTTTGAAAGGCAACAATGACTCTTTTGAAATGCTGTATGGGCTTTATAGCCGAGTGGATTTTGATTTAACTTTAAATACCCACTTTTTCTAATGTTTCAAGTATTTTTCCTTTATCATCGATACTCTTTGACACTTTTTGCATCGCAGGTTGTTGAATTCATGGAGTTGGATTTTTCATTTTCTCACTAAGGCTTGAAATGATTTCTTTGATAGCTTTTGGATTAAATTATTACATAAAGTAGCATAAAATTACATTTGAAAAAAAAAATTACATATGTGATTTTTTATCACAATGACATTTTGATAAAAAGTCCTAAAATTGAAAATACAATCCTTAAAACATAATGAATACATCATGATGATTATAATAAATCCCTATCATATATGTGCTGACCTCATTGGAATGAAAGAGTGACCTTGAAAAATATGCAAAACCCTAATGACCTAATGAGACTGCTTTTTTACCTGATTTTGAATGAGATTTTGACTTAAAAGATTTTCAAGTGAAAAGAGCATTTCCATAAGTGCTATTATGCTCAAGGGGACATGGGAATGAGTCAGCAATATGAATCTTGGAGGGAGAGTGGAGTTTATTAACAAGGACAACCACCAGAGGAACAATTTTTAAGTCATGACCTAATGGAATGATGAAAAATTTATTCAATATGAGACACCTACGATGCACATGCAAATGTGTTTTGATCCCTAGTGGAAGTATGAAAAGACTGACACTAACACACTCTTTTTTCCTCCTTAGGATCAACTTCTTCATGGATTTCTCCTTCTCTTGAATTCATGTTATGGCTTCTTTTTCTTCTCTTCGAGGTGAAATTGAAGGTGGAGATAATGGCACTTTTTCCCTCCTTGGCTAAGGATTAATTTGAGCTTTCACCAATTGACCTTCTACTCTCTTAAGCTTCAGCCTATTAAACATTAAAAAACAGAACAAATTTTGCCCCGAGATGGCTCTGCACAACTTGTAAGAGTCGTTATGAAAACTGTTAAAAAAATCCTTTGCATAAAGGTTAAACAAAGAAAATACTCTAACTTAACTCAAGCTCAACCTAGCTTAGATACCAACTTGATCTGAATGGAATGTATTAGTTTTCTTGTGCTAAGTGTGCAAACAGTAATTAAATTGTGTGCATAAGGTTCACTGAAGTTTGCAGGTGAAACAAATGGTTTTAACTTAGTTAAACAGATTTTTATGTGAGTTTAAAGCATGCAAATTGCTTGTATAACAATATACAACAGTATATAATAGAGAAATAAACATCACATGTAACAATACTCAGCAAATTTGATGAAGAATTTTACCCCTCCTGGGCTACATCTGTTGGTCCAACTCCTAATGGCATGTCCCTCATATCTTATTTCTCAAAAATGGAAATTACATGTGAATAAAATCCTCAATGGCTGTGATCTCTATAAAAAAATCTTTAGACTGCTTGAATTAGTCAAGAATGACTATTCATTTGCAGAAAACAGAGAACGGATGCTCAAAACACTGAAAACACCCTAGTGGCCCTGGTGGCTCCTTGATCTCTCCTGAAGAAAAACCTACACAAGATGAACTATGATGGCTCTGAAACTTATGCCAATGTTTTCAGAATGTCAAAATTAGCCAAAAATGAATATTCATTCATAAAAAATGGTCGAAATCTCCAAGAGTTATGACCCAAACAGTAATTTTCCCAATGTCCCCTAGGAAAGCTCCTCCAAAACTGGAGGAACTCTAGTGAGCATTGGAAAATTAGCTCCGTCGCCAAAATTAGTGGTTTCACCAGCATCTCCACCAGCTAAACCGCCAGAACTAGCAGTTAACATAGATGCTAACAATTTAGGTGGTCACACATGTGGATAAGGTATCAGTTCACATGGACAGTTACCTCGAACCTCACTGACAGTTGCATTAAATTTCGACTCTTCACATGTGATCATGTTAAACTCCTATACCAATAGGTGTCATTTTTCATGATTGACTTGATGAACTATGTAATATGTTCATACATTTTCTTGTTGCAAAGGTTTCCATATTTTCAAAAAATCAAAAAATTTTAAAAATGTAAAGAGGGTATACCCTAAAAGAAAAATCAAAGGGTGAAAAGAATAAAATGGAAAAAAAAGTGAAAGAAAATGAACCCCACAAAAAGAAAGGCCAAGGAAAGTGTGCAAATCTAAATGCCACTACTATTTCATTTTCTGTAATAAGCAATTGTGTGCAGCTTGTTAAAATTTATCCACAATTTATGAAGAGTCAAACTGTTTAAACTTGACTCATTCATTTTTCAATTTCATGTTGTAGAATAGAGAATAAATATCTAACCAAACTGTTTAATCTTGGCAGATAAGTAGATAGGTAGAGTAAATAAAAGGAGCTCAACAGTTTAATTTGAGCCCTTGGATGTAATAAGGTTAAAACTAGATAGATTTGCATATGTAAAAGAAAAAGTTTGATGAGGGTTTGCCAGTCTAAGTGCAGACTGTTTGGTCTCAACCTAGTCTCCTAAATTGAGTTCCTTTAATTGTCAACCAGGGTTGGTAAACTGCTGAAGTGAAGTGCACTGTATGTGCCTAGGTGTTTGTCTCTTAATGCGTTGTGTTTAGTGTTTTATGATGTTTTGGTCTTTTGTGATGATTTATGATGTTTTTGGTCTTTTGGTGGTTTTTATGTTCACAAGGAAAATGACTAAAAAGCTAGTGGAAAGAAGCTACTGGTTAAAAACAGAGTGAAGCCTAATTGGTTGATGACAAATGACAAATGCAAATGCAAATACTGAAACAGAATCAAATCTAAACTATGACTAAGCAGAATACTAAGCTTGATAATGACTTTAAGGAAATGAATCAAAACACAAACTTAACTTGTCCAATTCTTTTATCAAAGGTATTTTGGGAGAGTTTGAGAAATGGTTAGCTAAGTATACAAATTCTCCTAATCTAAACAATTAAACCATCAGCTTACAATGAGACAATATTTTATCCATGATTAAAGATTTGTAGAAACATATTTGGAGAAAAATATTGTTGACATCATAGGATCTTCTACTCTAAGACTAGTTCCTAACTCTATTCTGCAACTTAGTTTGATACCACTACACTTCACTCAAAGGTTATAGATTTTTAAAATAGTCTTTTGAGGAAATGTTTTGTTTGTGAGATGATAAGGGAAGTTGCAAAAGTACTTCAGGCCTTGAAATGATACTGTCTTCTGTTCATAGGGTTATGAATCGATTATAGATTTGGAACAAGAAGAGGTTTTGTAAATAATGAAGGTTGTTTTGTTAAGTTTAACAACTAAAGTAATCTAATATGCAGTGGATGACAACTAAATGTGGAGTGAAAATGCAATGAGTTAAGCTAAAGCTGAACTTAAGATGTCACTAGTCTAAAACAGTGCTGAACTAGTAAGCCATTATCAAACTTAAAACAAATAACAGAGCATGAGTTAAATGCAATTAGACTCCGGAGTATCCTAACTAAGTTATCATGCATTAATCTATGGGATTATAAAGTCTGTTTTGTCCATCATGATTGGTATTTTGGAAGAGTTTCTTAGAACAATCCTGACTGTACAATTCAGTGCAAATGCAAACATAAAGACTGAAAGCAATTAAAAACTAAGATATCATAGCTATCTCCTACCCATCATTATGATATTTTGGAAGAGCGTTTTAAGAGCAATAACAACTATGTTACTTAGTGAAAACAAACAAATGAAACATTCAGTAGCACAGACATGTCTTAGACATCATAAGGATTTTTTGGAAGAGTTTGCTTAGTCTAAGTTCAACTGTGATAGTGAACAAAAGAAATTACAATTAAATCCTACAACACTATAGCCATTTCTCATTCATTATCATGATCTTTTGGAAGAGTTTCTTCTTTTGGAAGAGTTCTTAGAACAAGTATAACTATAGTGGCTAATGAAAACAACTACGAATTCAAACTTCAAAAACGTAAAAACAACTAAGATACTTATCTAAATTACGAAAGTAAAGTCGTGGAGGAGGCAGGGGCCCTCTACCACCAGACGGAATCTAACTCCAAATCAAATCAACGCTTTCAAAACAATGTTGTCTTCTTCATTAAAGGAGAAATAACTTGAACAGAGTAATCTGCGTCTTCAGAAATGTAGCATAAAATCTAAGCAAAATCCAGAGCAAAATCTACCTATCTCTCGGTTTCCCAAGTGTTTTTATAACAAATGTACATAAAATAACTTGCAACAATACAGGGATCCTTGTCTTTCCTTATCGAAATCACATTAGGACTCTTGAAGATGGCAACGTAAAGAGAAAAAGGACATCTGGACTAAGACAGTCCTATTAGAAGTCTGCCTTCTTAAATGTGTTCCCACGTACCAAAACCATATCCAGAATTTGGTTTTTCCTTCATGGTGAGCAACGAACAATGTAGACATGACGTGGAATATACCCATATGTGGTTTTTCTTGAGAGGCCACCTGGAACATGCCTGAACGTGAAGACAGCTGCAGAATTTCCGGTTAGCTACGGAATGTCTGCATTCTGCAGCTAGTTCTGGTCAAAATGCATTACAATGACAAAAATCACAAAACTTAGCAAGTTAGTCATGTTAATCATTCTAGAAGTAATTTTAACTAAATTCATTGATCAATTGGGTCTGGGATAACAATGGACAAAGGAAAATGAGGTAAAGTAAGATGAAAGAAAGCACAATCTTGAGGCTCAACATACCTAATAAAGAAAGAAAAATAGTAGGGTAGATAGATGATGTTGTTGAATTACATGTGATGAATGGTGGCTTTAGATGGTTAAAATTTTAACTTTCAAGTGCAAAGGCAGAAAATACATTGGAAGCATTGCAAGCAAGGCAAAGTCAAATTATTAACTTCCCTTCTCATTTTTCCCTAAACATTTCACTAATTTCCCTTAAGTGTTAAGGTATTTGACAATTAAAGGGGCTCAAGGCATTTCCTTGACTTTTGGAGGGACCGGACCCTCGGCCCAATGATTGGAAAAACCTAAGTACTTAAAATCATTCATTATCACACTCATTCATTTCTAAAAAATCTTTTCCTAAGTAAAATCCCATTTTACTTAGGAAACTCATGCAATATTCCATAAAAACCTTTTCATGCAAGCATAAGTTAAATACATTATTCTAATGTTTTATACTTAGCGCTTTAGTTCATTTCCATATTAATTTCTAATTTATTATTTAAATCCCTATGAAAATAACCTTCTCCTATTATATAACTCCTTCTTTATAAGATACCCAAAAACCCATTTATTATAATTTTAGTCAAAGTATTTTATCCCCACATGTTAAAAAAAAAAACCCCAATATACTCCCTTTGACTAAAATATATATTTATATTATTCCCGCCCCTATGGTAAGCAAATCGCTTTGGTTTAATTACCATATAATAAAAAATATATGAAAAAACCTTTAAACATATGTTATATGTGTTTAAAACAAAAATAAACCCGAAGTTTAATTTAAACCAAACTTCAAATAACCCATCCCTTGCGTCTTTTCCTTCCCCGATCACTTGTCCACATTTTAAAAAGGAATTAATTAATCCTCATGATTAATTAATAGCCTAACTCCGCCAATAAAAATGCCCCCGATAAGATTAATTAACAAATAATTGCGTCGGCCCCGCCTGTTAAATTCTCGTCATTTCCACATCACGATGACCGTCCAATCGACTGATCCAAGATCTACGGCTATAATCCATATCGCTATCCATCCACGTACTAAAGATAACACGCGATGGCCAAGTGGTTTTCCAAACCGTACAAAGCCACGCGTCGTTCATCGTATAGAATTGCTGCCCCTCCGCCCAAAACCACCTTGCCTCAAAAGCGGTGCGATGGAAACCGCTTACCGCCTGTCCTCTATGACGAAGCCTCCGTACTTGCTGACGTCATCAATCAAAACCTGCCACCCTTTTGACTTTGTAAATAAATCAAATACGCCCGCGTCATTTTCATTATTTCCTGCGCTAACCAGTATCCCATGCAAAAAATTTCAAAAATCGACTGTCGAAGCTGTCAACCATTACCTTGCTGAAAACAATTGCTGACAAGTAATTCAAAGTTCAGTCTCCATAGCGTGTACCTATTTAATCGCTATTCATTTTTCGTAAACAGGTATTTACTCTAATTTTTCGTTAAACTCTGAAAAAATTCATGATTCTGGTTTTAATTTCACAATAAGGTCTGAAAAGAACTTCAATTTGATATGTTTTAATTCCTAGAACTGCAATTACATCTCCAAAACCTGTAATTGTACCCCTTTTCCACGAAAACCCTGAATTTCCATTTCTGAATCCACAAGAACCAGAAATGGAAGTTCCTGTAGCTCTGAATTTCATGCCCCTCAATGCCCCTCACAAGGACTTGGATTATTTTCCTTTAGCCGATATGGATTTTCAAATTAAAGACCTGCTTCTCAATGAGAATCCTCTTCGAATATTTTGCCACTGCAGAGACAATTATTTGAATGGTTTTGACATCTTTGGAATTTGGGAATCCAATCTTCCCATGTACCTTCTCCCCTCGGTCCACATTTTTCCCGAGTTAATCCATTACTTCGATGCAAACTATGATCCCGACCAACGAGCAGTTTTATCCCAAAATAAAAATGTCCTTTTCCTAATAACTACTCAGTCCATAAATGAAATGATACAATTCCAACCTCGTCAAGCCCTCACTCCCCTGTCCATGGCTGAATTACTTGAGAAATCTACCAATTTATCCCATGAAGAGTTAAACCGCCTATGCCAAACCTTCATGTTAACAGAACATCAGCCTAAAAACCCTCCCCCTTATGTTTATAGTTTTTTTACTGATGTATGCAGACTTATTCTGAACATGATATCTTCTATAATGGGCTTCAATACTAGTGAGTATGTGTTTGGTCAATTTAGTGTGTCCTAAATTGCTACATTAATCTGTCAATCCGGGATTCGTAAGCTGACGAAGTGTGGCGCACTATATGTGCAAGATAACCTATCTCTTACTTTTTGTCATTTTTGGTTTTTTTATTTATCTTGGGGGTTTTTATCTTGGTTGGTTTCCTAATGTGAGATGGAAATTCTAAAAGACAAGTATGGATATAAATGTTCAAGGAAATGATGTCCTTTATAATTATTTCCCAAACTTCAAACTTCAAAAGGGTTTTAAAACATGCAATGACAAAATTAATTCCTAAAAGAAAATGAAAATGTGCCACTATACTAGTCAAACAAACGGTGAACTATTGATCATGAAACCCATTACCCTTGCTGCTGTCTAAATACAAAAGAAATTGTGCTCAAAGAAATCCAAGAATTGCAAGCAAAGTAAAGCTAAAATCAAATTACATCAACTCATATTCTAACCCCTCACCATTAGTCTCGCTATGGCTTTCGGAGGTAATCATAAACAACTTGAGCAATCTGATATCTAATTTGCAGAAAAAATAAACTAATATCAAATTACACACTCATACTTCAATCCCTCACCATTAGTCTCGTTATGGCTTTCGGAGGTAACTGATAATGACATGAGCAATTTAATATCTAACTTGCAGAAAAATAAACTAATATCAAACTACACACTCATACTTCAATCCCTCACCATTAGTCTCGCTATGGCTTTCGGAGATAACTGATAATGACATGAGCAATTTAATATCTAACTTGCAGAAAAATAAACTAATATCAAACTACACACTCATACTTCAATCCCTCACCATTAGTCTCGCTATGGCTTTCGGAGGTAACTGAAAATGACATGAGTAATTTAATATCTAATCTAACTAGTAAAGCAAATGTACAAAACTGAAATAAATAAAACAGTGCTGGAATTAAAAGATAAGAAAAATAAATCAGCAGAAGGACAAGACTGATTCCATGTCATTAGTCATTGTAAAACTATGTGAAAATGCCCGGGCTGCCTACTGTAATCTGGAACAAAGACACTGATCAGTTAACAGCAGTATAAAGCATGAAAAATTATGAACAGAAATAAAACGTTAATACCATAAGAGATGTAATATATACACGTGAATAACTATGGCATAATGAACGTAAGGAAATAAAGCATGAAACTATACAGCAATAAACAAAACCTCGGCGTGTGCAGGGGCCCTCTGCACAATCCTCGGGGAATAGCTATCAAACACGAATTATGCTTATGAACAGAGTCTTCTCATGTATTCAAAACACAGTCATAACAAGGAAATAATGTCACGGCACAGTGGGCTTTCTTTTCAGCAAAATTACATTACAGAAGCTAACTACTATGCGTATGAGAACGCATTATTTATAACAGAGGATGACATAACTACTTTCCTACAATCTACGTTGATAAAAGACACGTGAACAACCACGTCCAGAAATCTAGCATTATGGCTGCCGTGAAGATTAAATCTATGGAGGGTGGCCGTTGGATTCGGCTTATGGAGCAGTTCACAGGTGTTGATATGTCCCCTGAGATTTAGGAATGGCCACGCAAGTCTTCACGTGGTGAAAAACGGAGTTTTGTCACCGTAGGACTCTTAGGTTGACCACCGCTTGACTACCTTTGACCACGACCTTCTTTGGTGAATTCGACTGAGCCAATAGGACTCGGTCCATATCCATGTCATTTCCAACTTGCCCATGTGGCTTGATTTGCCTGAAGACACCTGCAATATAGACTTTAAGAAAATGGCTGCGGAAAGTTGAAGCAACTGCGGAAAGTGACAAGATTCCGCAGCTCAATGAGCAAAAATCTAATTCAAACAACAGACACAAAACATAGTTAAAAACCACTTTAAATTCTCTTTTATGATTAATATGCAATGATGTTGATGACTTAGGAGGTCCAGGTAAATGGAAAAAGTCTAGAAAGGTGTATAAGAAAGATGCAAGTTTGGGACTCAACATACCCCCACTGTGAAGGTGTTGCATGTCCCCATGCAACCAAAATTTTGATCATCCTCCTTCAATTCATATGCTCTGATACCTCTACCAGTACATCCAGTCCTCTTCTCTTCTTTCTTGGTTTTGCTAACATCCTGGGCTTCTTCATCAAGCATCTGAATTTGAGATTAATCAGTGCTCTACTTATCTTCTTGCATTTCTTCTTCAATTTCCTGTTCTTTTTGTGCCACAGTCCCAGATGTAGCATAGTGTTGTCATGAATGATCTTGTCCAATCTACTTTGCTCCTTTAATGCTTCATTTTCATTTTTAATATGTCTATTTAAAACCTCCAACTCAAATACTTCTTGTTTCAACGATTGGACTAGAGCTTCTTGTGCTGTGTGAGGCTGAGTGGATGAAGTGCTGGGACCCGTGGCTGTTCTTTCTAAGGATTCTATGTAATCATACACCTCTTGCTGCTTTGGATCTATCTCGGGTGTCGTTTTCCTTGGGCTGTCCCCAAAATGTTGTGGAGGAGAATTGACTTCAAAATCTGGCCGAAAAGGACTCATGTCAACATCTTGAGGACTAGTTTCAACGTTTGGCTGAGAATGAGGTGGACTATGGCCAGCTGGAGTTTGTTCAGGTGTTTCTTCTCCCAAATCAATAAAATGGGGTCCTTTTGTTTGTGCTTTCCTCCACTTTCCTTTAAGCCTGCTGCTTCTTCTTACATGCTGTGGACTACTATCTTTTTCCTTCTGTTTTTCTTTTCCTTTCTTTTTGGCCATGGTTGACTGTTCCTGAAGGTGAATTAGTCTCTCAGACAATACTTGATGGTCTTCTTCTGAGGAAGGGGTTTGATGCACAACCTCAATGCTTCTTTTCTCTTTTGATTTTGTTGGCTTTTTATCCTCAGTCTTTTCCTTCTTCCTTTTTGACAGTCTTTCTTCTCTACTAGTTCTTTCAACTGTGTTAGTAGGAGTGCTTTGAGTTTTATCATTTGTTCTCTTTCTTCTACTTCTTTTTGATGTACTACCTTCAGGGGTTTCTTGGGGTTCTTCAAAGAAATTTCTAATTAAAAACTGCTCCCAGGTGTCCTTTTTCCCTTTTAATTGTTTTTCTATCAAGATTTTCATGAGACCATGGTGATACAAATGTGGTTCTACATCCCCCAGATGCTTTTGGACGGTTACAGACATCTTTTTCAAACTGTTTAGTAAAAATTATGGCAGATTGAGGGTCTGGTTGTCTAGGAAATTCATCAACAGTCGGGTATGATACATGTACATTGATCCAAAACGTCCCTCACACGTGATAAACTTTTGAATAACCAACAGTAAACTGGCCCACTCTTCTTTTAAAGCATGAACAGGAATTCCCTTTTTGAAAATGGTGACATCCATACCTGGGTTACGTAGGATCACTCTCTAGGCTTCCTCGCCAATGCTCTTGTTCTTGAACCAGCGTTCACCTTCTTGAGGGAGTTCTGTAGCAGCTGCTATGGATGCCTCAGTCACTGTAAATTTGAGGTCCCCAATTTCTACCTCCAGACCGTTGAAAGACCTCGCAAAAGCTTTTGTTACCTCCTTATTGTGGCCTTTAAACTTTTGAATAAATCGAAGCCATTTTGCCTTTTTCAATATGTCTTTGACTTGCGGGTATCCTTCCATAAATTTGGGTCCTTCTGGCTCTGTCCTCAACAACTGACCCATCCCTTCTTCTGTTCTTTAAAACTCGTCTGCGTGAGGAGGGTTTAGTGGAGGTAAGACAGCTGAGTTAGCGGAAATGAATAGGGTTTATGAAGGAGACCAGTGACTGTAAGCTGATATCAGAGAATAGGTACACGGAATGAAGCGGAACAGAGAACAAAGTGGGGTGAAGGCTTATGTGAGCACGGTGGAAATGCAGCCGTGAGTTCAATAGAACAGTAGGGGGAGTAAAGTGCATCCGGAAATATTTAAAATTGGGTGGCTGCAGAGTAGACGCAAGCACGTTTATGAAACGACTGCGGATTGGCTAAGAGAAGCCGTAGTCAAATCAACCACGTTCCATAATTACAGGTGGAGTATCAAAGTATAGCCGAACACGAGTGAAGACCGGAGGCTTGATTATGAGACCGTTTAAAAATGAATGCAAGGATTATGGGGGAATCGTATAGAGATTGTGGAATGATTATGGAGTTATCAATGCAATCATTGCATATAATGGAGCTATGGTTTATAACTATGTAAAAATGTGGTTGAATGCCATTTGAAATAAATTTCTACTCATACCTTGGAATTCTTGCCATTTTTCATTAGTCTTCAATCAGTTGCTCTTCGTTGATGCTTTTGAATGCCTCATGTCTTCAAAATATGTCCTCATACCTGCATTTGATTTCATGATTGTTGAACTAACATCTGACTGTAAATTTTTGAAAAACAGAGTGGTGGCTGCAGAAACTGCTTCTGGCTGCGGAAACTGGTGTCAGCTGCGGAAACTGACACAACAATTATTTGGGTGAATGGAGATGGATAGATGATAATTGACTGAATGAAAATGGTCATGAAAGAAAAATTTTATCGGTGAAATGAAATGAAATAGATGAAATGGAGTGAAATGAAATGAAGTGGAGTGGAATGAAATGGAGTGAAATGGAATGGGTTGTCATAAAACTTGTGAAATGAGAGAGAGAGAGAATTTTTTTTTTTTGGAAAATATAGGGTGTCAGGTGTTCCTAATTTTCACCCTACATTTTCTGTATAAGACTGCCAATCAGTGATTGGTTTTCAGGCTTATACAATTTTTTTTTTTTTTTTGAAACTGAAAAGAACAAAGGCTAGGCTGGTGGAGAAGAAGGATTCTTCTTCACCAGCCTTATTGCAGAATTATCTTGAAACATTTTGACAAATTCCTCTTTTGAGAGAGGCTTATGATAGATCTTTAATCTATGGCCATTCACAATAAGAGGAGTTTGAAATTCATCAATGGTCTTGATTCTTACCGCTCCATTGCTAAAGATCTTGTCAATCTCATATGGCCCAAGCCAATGAGTCTGAAATTTTCCTTTAAAATGTTTAAACTTGGAGTCAAATAGAATCGCCCAATCTCCTTCTTGAAACTTCTTATCTTTGATGTATTTGTCATGCCATTTAGCTCTTTGATATTGAACTAGATCAGTTCTTAGAATTGCCTCTTGTTTGATCTCATCTAGCTCATTCAACTGCTCCATTCTATGCTTTTGGGCTTCTGATAGATCCATCCCCAACTGAACTGCCATCTTGAAGGTTTTGACTTGGAACTCAATGGGGATCAGGACTTCTTTCCCATAAAAAAGTTCATAGGGAGAATGTCCTGTTGTATTTCTCCATGTAGTTCTATAGGCCCACAAGGCTTCAGGAAGCCTTTCTGCCCAATCTCTTCTGTGTAGATGAACAATTTTGGTGATGATACTTTCGAGAAATTTGTTTGTAGACTCCACTTGACCATTTGCTTGCGGATGGTAAGGAGTAGATGTTCTGTGCTTGATTTTGTATTCTTCCATCAGCTTCTCCACTAGGTTGGATGTGAATTGGCTTCCCTGATCTGTCACAATTTCTCTTGGAACACCAAAGCGAGTAAAAATATCCTCATAAAGAAAATTAACAACTGAATTTTCAGTAGCAGACACTAATGCTTTGGCTTCCACCCATTTAGTAACATAATCGGTACAAACCAATATATACTTCTTTTGCTTAGATGGTGGATTAATAGGTCCAATGAAATCTAAAGCCCATTTTTCAAAGGGTTCAATGAGTACCTGTGGTTGCAATGGCATTTCATTTGAAAGGGTAGGTTTTCCTACTCTTTGGCAGCTGTCACATCTTTTGACATATTTTTTTGCATATTTGAAGAGGTAAGGCCAACAATATCCTAAAGAGAGGATTTTATAGGCTATCCTTTTGTCTGCAAAGTGTCCGCCGCATGGTTCATCATGACATGCCTTGAGGATATTAGGTATTTCATCCTCCCTGACACATCTTCTGATCACAAGATCTGGCCCTGTTTTAAACAATTCGTTAGAAATCCATGAATATTTTGAACTCTCCTGAATAATCTTTCGTTTTTCTCTTGGAAATAAATGTGAAGGTAGTTTCACTGTAACCAAATAGTTAGCAATATCTGCATACCAAGGGGTCTTAATAGTTACTGCAAACAAATATTCATCAGGAAACTTATCTTCTACAGGAGAATCTTCTTTAGTATTCTGAATCCTAGACAAGAAATCAGCTACTGTATTCTGTTTTCCTGGTCTATCCAACACGGTAATATTGAATTCTTGCAAAAGTAAAAGCCATCTTGTCACTCTGCCATTAGTAACAGGTTTGTTCATTAAATATCTAATTGCAGAATGGTCAGTATGAATAAAAGTTTCATAGCCTGTTATGTAATGTCTAAACTTATTAATTGCATGAACAACAGCTAAAAACTCTTTTTCAGTCACAGTATAGTTCAACTCGGTGGGAGTCAAATTTTTACTGGTATAATAAATGGCATAAGGAACTAAATCTTTTTGACCCAACACAGCTCCTAGAGCTGTATCTGAAGCATCCGTAGAAATATGGAAAGGGAGTTTCCAATTTGGTCCTCTCAAGATAGGTGCTTCAGATATTCTTGTTTTCAAAGTTTCAAAGGCTAATTGACAATCAGGATCCCATTTAAATTCACAGTCTTTTGTAAGCAATTTGAAGAGTGGAGATGCTATTTTAGTGAAGTTTTCTATAAATCTTCTATAGTATCCGGTAAATCCTAGAAAACTTCTAACATCTCTTTGACAATTTGGAATAGGCAACTTGGAGATGACTTCAACTTTTGATCTATCAACCTTAATCCCATCTCCTGAAATATGATGTCCTAAAACAATCCCTTCAGTAAACAACATAAAGCATTTTTCATGGCTTAATGAAAGGTTTGTTTCTTTACATCTTATAAGAACTTTTTCCAAATTTTCTAATGCCTCTTCAAATGAATTACCATAAACTGTAAAATCATCCATATAAACCTCTACACAATCATGGATTAGATCGGAAAAAATTCCTAGTACTGCTCTTTGGAATGTTGCTGGTGCATTACATAACCCAAAAGGAAGCACTCGGTAGGCAAAAGTTCCCCATGGACAAGTAAATGTGGTCTTATCTTGATCTTCGGGTGCTACCTGAATTTGATTATAGCCACTAAAACCATCCAAAAATGAAAAGTACTTTTTACCTGCTAATGTATCTAATACTTGATCGATAAAAGGCAAAGGAAAGTGATCCTTCAAAGTTGCTTTGTTCAATTCCCTGTAATCAATGCATACCCTCCATTTACCATTCTTTTTAGGTACTATAACCAAGGAGAAACCCATCGGCTATCTGAAATTGGATAAATGAAGTTTACATTGAGAAGTTTTTGGAGCTCTTATTTCACTATCTCCCTAAGATTTGGATTCATCCTTCTTTGAGGTTGTCTGATTGGTCTATTGTTTTCCTCAATATAGATATGATGGATGCAAGTCTTAGGATCAATACCTTTCATGTCAGTATACTCCCATGCAAATGCAGTAGAATGTTTTTGCAATATTTTGGTTAGTTCTTCTTGTTGTGACTTTTCCAAATGTTTGTTGATATTCAATGTTTTTCCTGGAAAAATATCAATGGTAGAACTACCAAACTCTTCCATAGAGTAAAGAGACATTTTTCTTGATGATAAATATTCTATGTCAGATTCCAACTGAAATTGTGTGGGGTCATATTCTGAAGATGTCTCAAAATTTTCTAATGTGTTCAAAATTTGACTATCCTCACTGATTTCAGAAATGGTAAAGACAGGTTGTATAATGTCCTCATCATCAACCCATTCATTGTCTCCTACTTCTGTGATTGCTTTTGCTGGAGGATACAAATTGAATTTATTTGTCGAATTACCATTAGAAATGTACATATCCCCAGATCTACAACTAATGAAAGCATCGGTTGTGGCTAGCCAAGGTCTTCCTAAGATAAGTGGGTGCCCTCCTAGATTACTCTTGGGAGTCAAAATCATAAAATCTACTGGATATTCCCAAGAATCTAAGGAGACTGAAATATCTTCTAATACACCATCTAGTTTGATAATTGATCGATCTGCAAGTTGCAGTAAAGTAGGTGTAAAAAGAAGATTAGGAAGTTTTAGCTGTTCCATAATCTGTCTACTCATAATGTTGATAGTAGCCCCTAAGTTAGTCAATGTGTTTGGAATTTCTATCCCATTTATATGTGTCTTGACAATTGGACTACCTGGATCTACATACTTATGCATGGTAATTTTTCCCATCATTATATCTGCAATTTTTCCTACCAGGTGGATTCTTCTTGTATCTCTTGGTTTCCTTCCTGGTCTTTTGAGACTCAACTCCTTTATTGTTTTTGCTAGAATAGGAATCTCTCTAATGGCTTGTAACAAGGGAATCTTGATACAAACATTCTTTAATTCATCTAGAAAATCATAGTTAGGCAACAAGATTTGTTTTTCCACCCCTTTATCAATTTGTAATCTTTCAGGGAAAGGAGGTGTGGATGAAGATGCGGGTTGCTCAACTATAGGAGTTGTGGGGGTTAACTTTTCTTTCTCTTTTTGAATGTTTGAGTTTTGAAGAGATGCTTCCTCAGAACCCTTATTGACTTTAAGAGAGTCCTCCTTAGAGGTATCTTGCTCTTGGACATCTATAGAAGGTTTTTCTAAAACTCTACCAGATCTGAGTTGTACTTCATTGAGAGGAACAATCATATAGGTAGGAAATTGTTGTCCTTCTATCATGTAAGTATTCTGAGGATTTTTATTGTTAGGATTTGGCAATGGCTGAGCTGGAAGTTGATTTGTCTTTTGTTGGAATGGAAGCATGAGTTGAGAATTTGGATTTTGTTGAGAAGATTGTTGTTGTGGAAATGGCAATGGAAGTTGTAGACTTGGGTTTGGAAGTTGTGGAGCTTGTTGATTTTGAAAAGATGGAGGATATTGATAAAATTGAGAAAATCTCCCATAAGGATTTTGCATACCTTGTACCCATGATTGATATGAATTTTGAGGTTGGGGCCAAGGTTGTTGCCAAGGATTCCAATTTGGTGGGGGTTGAGAATTCATAGGGTTGTTAAACCCTTGAGTTTGTTGCCCCTGCCAAGGTCTTCTTGCAACAAAACAGAGAGATTCTACTGAATTTGGATCTTCTAAAAAGAAAGCTTTGAGTCCAGGAATTGAAGGACAATCCTTGGTCTCATGATTCTCTGAGAAAATCATACATGTTTCTACAACTTTTGCATCCAAGGGACATTCCCTTAAAGCATTTTTCTCCCTACATTTCGGACAAAAGATGGCTAGAGCATCGGTTTCTGCTTTCTGCTTGTTTTGAATTTTAAGGGTTTCTAGTTGTTCACTAAGGCTCCCTAAGATATCGGTTTTGAATTCATCAAGCATATTGCCAATCTCTGCCCTACTTACTGATCCAGTTGCAGATTTGTTTGCCCTGATAAGAGAAGGATCTCTAGGCCCTTTTCCCGTTTTAGATTTTCCCCTTGAGAGATGGACACATAGTTCTGTTATGTCACGAAGTGGAAGTTGATAAATGTCTCCTTTCCCCATCATGTTTAAAATATCTATCCATTCATCTATGATGGATTTTAATATAAGGGCTTTCAAATTTTCATCATCTAAGTTGCTCATTTTTTCTCTTTTTAAGTTGTATTGAAATCTTTTAAGTAAATCCTCCAAATTTTCATCTTCTTTTTGCACCATTTTGAATACCTCATCCTTGTGATTGGTGGGCATGCAATAGTCCAGGTATCTATCCAAAAAAATTTGTTTCATATCATTCCAAGTCCTAATAGATTGGGTGGCTAATCCCATGAACCATTTCAAAGCGGCTCCCTTCAATGTTGAAGGAAACAGTTTGAGTTTTTTAGAGTCTTCCATATAGTCATAGGTTCGGCACACGACTTCAAACTCAAACAGAAATGTTTCAGGATCCTCACTTCGCAATCCATAGAAGTTGGGGAGGACAGATGGTGAGATGTTTTTCATCGTTGTATGAGTTTCCTCATCAACTATAGGGAATCGAAACAAGTTGTCTCCTTCCCTATTTCTTCCATTATTACCTTCACCTCCACCATTGTTGTCTCCATTGTTTCCTCCTCCTCTACCTCTACCTCTACCTCTGAATCCATCTATTATTTCCTCTGCCATGATAGTTTCTTTAGAGTCCTTAGAGTCCTCTAGTTCTTCTATCAAGGGAGGATGAGAGGGAGTTTCTTCCTTTTCTTCTTCAGGTGATTCTACTTCTTTAATTACAATATACTCTCCTGTAGAAGTAAAGAAAGGGTCTTCTTCTAAATGAGATTTGGTAGATGGTGTAGGAGAATCCTCTAATTTAGCTGCTCCTTGAATTCTAGGAATCTTAAGGCTAGGGGTAGATGGTGGTGAATCTTGTCTATGCCTTGAAGAAAATGGAGTTGTGAAAATCGAACTCTTGGCTCTAGCTATAAACCTTCCCCTAGAATCTCTTGCTCTATGCATGTCATTTTTTTATTTTTAAGTTGGGCTAATAATTCTCTTTCTGATCTTCCAGGTCACACTAGGTGCAAGAAGAGAGCATACTTAAGAAATTATTGAACCAATAACTCTCTTTTTTGATCCTCCAGATCACACTAGGTGCAAGAGGAGAGCATACTTCAAGAAGTTATCAAGTTTTCCCTTCTTTTTATTGTTTTTTTTTAAAGAAATTGGCTACCTAGTTACACTTCCCCGGAAACGGCGCCAAAATGTTTGGTCAATTTAGTGTGTCCTAAATTTCTACATTAATTTGTCAATCCAGGATTCGTAAGCTGACGAAGTGTGGCGCACTATATGTGCAAGATAACCTATCTCTTACTTTTTGTCGTTTTTTGGTTTTTATTTATCTTGGGGGTTTTTTTGTTGGTTTCCTAATGTGAGATGGAAATTCTAAAAGACAAGTATGGATATAAATGTTCAAGGCAATGATGTCCTTTATAATGATTTCCCAAACTTCAAACTTCAAAAGGGTTTTAAAACATGTAATGACAAAATTAATTCCTAAAAGAAAATGAAAATGTGCCACTATACTAGTCAAACAAACAGTAAACTATTGGTCATGAAACTCATTACCCTTGTTGTTGTCTAAATACAAAAGAAACTGTGCTCAAATAAATCCAAGAATTGCAAGCAAAGTAAAGTTAAAATCAAATTACATCAACTCATATTCTGACCCCTCACCATTAGTCTCGCTATGGCTTTCGGAGGTAATCATAAACAACTTGAGCAATCTGATATCTAATTTGCAGAAAAAAAAAATAAACTAATATCAAATTACACACTCATACTTCAATCCCTCACCATTAGTCTCCCATACTGACTTCAGATGCTTGAAAATGACATGAAATTTATCTCATAACTTGCGAGAAAAATAAACTAATATCAAACTACACATATACTTCAATCCCTCACCATTAGTCCTCGCTATGGATTTCGGAGGTAACTGATAATGACATGAGAAATTTAATATCTAACTTGCAGAAAAATAAACTAATATCAAACTACACACTCATACTTCAATCCCTCACCATTAGTCTCACTATGGCTTTCAGAGGTAACTGATAATGAAATGAGCAGTTTAATATCTAATCTAACTAGTAAAGCAAATGTACAAAAAATGAAATGAATAAAACAGTGCTGGAATTAAAAGCTAAGAAAAATAAATCAGCAGAAAGACAAGATTGATTCCATGTCATTAGTCATTATAAAACTATGTGCAAATGCTCGGGCTGCCTACTATAATCTGGAACAAAGACACTGATCAGTTAACAGCAGTATAAAACATGAAAAATTATGAACAGAAATAAAACGTTAATACCATAAAAGATGTAATATATACACGTGAATACTATAGCATAATAGTATGCGAGAAATAAAAAAGCATGAAACTATACGGCTTAATATAAAACACAGGCGTGTGCGGGGCCTGCACAATCCTCGAGGAATAGCTATCAAAACGAATTATGCTTATGAACGAGAGTCTTATACCATACACTGGTCACGGTCACTAACAAAGAGATAATATTGACATGAGTGGGCTTTCTTAATAGTAAAATTACATTCACAGGTAACTACTATATACGTATGATAACATTATTTATAACAGAGGATGACATAACTAATTTCCTACAATCTACGCTGATAAAAGACACGTGAACAACCACGTCCAGAAATCTAGCATTATGGCTGCCGTGAATATTAAATCTATGGAGGGTGGTCGTTGGATTCGGCTTATGGAGTAGTTCACAGGTGTTGATATGTCCCCTGAGATTTAGGAACGGCCATGCAAGTCTTCACGTGGTGAAAAACAGAGTTATGTCACCGTAGGACTCTTAGGTTGACCATCGCTTGACTACCTTTGACCACGACCTTCTTTGGTGAATTCGATTGAGCCAATAGGACTCGGTCCATATCCATGTCATTTCCAACTTGCCCATGTGGCTTGATTTTCCTGAAGACACCTGCAATATAGACTTTAACAAAATGGCTGCAGAAAGTTGAAGCGGTTGCGGAAAGTGACAAGATTCCGCAGCTCAATGAGAAAAAATCTAATTCAAACAGCAGACACAAAACATAGTTAAAAACCACTTTAAATGCTCTTTTATGATTAATATGCAATGATGTTGATGACTTAGGAGGTCCAGGTAAATGGAAAAAGTCTAGAAAGGTGTATAGGAAAGATGCAAGTTTGGGACTCAACAGGTATGTTGATCAATTAAACCCTAGTATTGTTATCTATTTTTACCCCTGGACAACCTCCTGCTGTCAAGTACGATTTTGCATCTTATATTGCTGACAAAATCCATGATCAGTTCATGAGATTAGGGAATGAGAGAGTGTTCAAGTATTCTTCTATCATATATCACCTCATGATTTACTTTCAATCAGAGAGTTTCCCTTTTTATGTTAAGAAACTTGATGCCAAAGGGAATCTTAGGTCAGACATCTTTTGGTCTGCCATTGCTCACAATTCTCCTGATTCTCCTTATTCATATAATGAGTTTGTTGACCTTTTTGTACATCCTGCAACCACCTTGTTGGCAAGAGTCTCTCCTCCTAGGGTAAATAATGACATCAAGAAAATCCTTCAGCTCTCAAAGCAGTACAAGATAGGTGATTGGTACCTATATCAAAACCACACAGAGATCAGAATATATGGATGTGAGTTATGCCCATTCAAATTGCCAAAATATGTCCCAATGAGACTCTTTGCATTAGAGTATTTTAGGCAGATGATTAATTTAGATATAGTTCATTTCTGCAATGCAAAGAAAAAGGCTCAACTCAGGATCAAAAGCCAATTAGGTCCCTTTATTTGTAACTCTAGGGAAGCTGGAAAGGAAGCCAAAAGAATTTTAGAAGACTATCTCAGACTACAAAAGAGTTTCTACTGGGCACCTTATGATCCAAACAACTTTATCTGTGATAGAAGAATGAAAAATAAACTATCACCATACATCCATCAAAGAATCCCAGAAATAGAACAATATGCCAATACGGATGAATGGGTGGAAGGGATATTAATTGAAAAATATAGTGAGTAGGTCAATGTTGAAAATGTGATGAAAGATCTTGAAAAGTTACTTGACCTAGACTCTTTTGGACAGGTACAGATACCAGGTATTGGTCCTTCTTCTGTCGGGACTTCACAACGAAATTCGCAGGAGATTAGTACAGTGGCAGTGGAATCTAAAGGAAAAGAAAAGGAGCCTAATATACAAGTAATTGAAAAATTCACAATGACAGAACAACCTTAGACTTCTAAAGGACAAGAGCAAGTACAGATTCCTCCTACTCAGATCAATGAGCCAGAAATTTCAATTTTACAAACTCCTTTGAATGTAGAAAAAGGCAAAAAGAGAGAGGTTGAATCAGCTACTCCTATTGGTGGCTCCTCTGAACAGCAAGGTGTTAAAAGGAAGATATTAACTCCTTTTCCAGAAGTTGAATCAGTTCAGGAAATCCTTGATAGCCAGGGAAGAGAAGACAGTCATCAAACAGATACAGGTAGTGGGACATCTACTAATTTTCAAAGAAAGGAACTACAGAGGCAACAAAGTGTAGAGATATCTTCTTTCAAACCTCCATTAAAAGATGCCTGGGACATCAAAAGAACATTCATCAATATAAAGACCAGGAACGATCCACTTAGACTTCAAGTGTACAACCAATATTTGAAGATGGCTCCAAAAAATCAAGAAAGATTGATGTCAGCCTATGACATCCAACAGGGTAAAATGTTAATGAGCCACTTCAAGCCCAAGATGCAGCAGCCTCAGACAGCTGCAGATTACATTAGGACTAATTTTGAAGTCTTAGCAAAGGATATCCATCCTTTAGATCAAATTGAGCTACACAAGAAAACAAGTGAGATGATTTATTCTACTCTGACGGATAAATCAATGATGGCCCATAAGTTGCAGGATTCTTTGGATAACACTAATACACAGTTGCAGCTTGAAAAAGCCTCCTCCCAGGCTAAGGATAATAGAATCAAAACTTTGGAGGAAATAATTATTGATTTGGGTCATAATCCTAAAGATGTGAAAGGTATTGAAGCTTTGTTCAAGAGAAAATATGATGATATTGCAGCTCTAAGAAAGCAACTGAAATTACCAGCATCAAGACATCCACAGACTACAAAAATCATCAAGAAAAATTCTGAGGAAGAACTAAAGGATTTTCTCTTAAAATTGAATGAGCAACTTAATGCGACTGAAAAAGAGCTTGAGAATGCATTGAAAGATAAGCAGACAAATATTCTAGTATCTATAGCAGGAGTAGTGACAAGTACAGCAACAACAGGTCAACCAGTAGAATTGTCACAGGGCAACACTGCAAATTTGAACACTGATGAAATAACAAAGTCAATGGAAGAAATGAAACTTCAAGTCATAGAGCTCCACAGAACAAAGGAACAATTGGCCACTCTAGAACACAAATATGATCTTTCAAAAATGAGTGTTGCTGATAAAACAAGAGAAGTGAACAAATTAGAAAAAATAGTCAAAGCATTGGAGAAGGATCTCACATTGGAGAAGCGTTTAAGGGAAATAAATGAAATTATTTGGGACAACATCCAATCATTAAAGGATGTCTGGCCCTCAATTCAAATAATGCAGGAACAAAATGATTTAGTCAAATTGGCTATAGAAGAAGTCCTAGCAGCAAGGGAAGAATTGGGGAACAGGCCTGATGAAGCCAATGAACTCATCCATTTTCTAAATACTCAGACCAAGTAGCAACTTGAAGAATTTTGGATTCAAGATAGGACAGGCACAATTTTGGAAATAAAGAGAGTTTTTACCAAAAGAACTCTGATGCAGAATTTAGAACGAAGATGCTCAGACATGCAAGAAGAAATCAGTGCCTTCAGAACAAGATTTGACATTTTTTTTGAATAAAGGATTGCCCAATCCTTTCATTTCAAAAGATAAATTGATGGACCTGCAAAGTTATGTTAAAAAATTAGACAAGTATGCTGACACTCAGGCCAATGCCTCAACTAGTTCATCAACAGCAGCATTGCCTACAGGAAAAGATCTTCATAATAGACTGGAAAATTTGTTTTATCTTGAGCATGAAGTAAAGCATTTGTTCCCTGATCAACCTACTTTCTTTAGGTATACAGAGACTGATGAAACTCTCAGAAAGCTGCAAAGAACCAGGATTCCGGAAGATAAATGGTGGGAAGAGCTGTTAGAACTTTTGTAAAAATTATCCTTACCTAAATTTTTGATCATATACTACAGTTAGTAAGGATAAAAAGGGATAAAAGATGAATAAAGGTCAAAGTGTAGCAGAGCAGTCAAAGAGTATCAATTAAACGGACCAGCCAACACAGAGTTACTGAAAAGGACAACAATGAGCCAAAGCATAGGGCCTGCTTCCAGCACATTCTCAAAAGAAGGAAATAGCACAACATCAGTTTTCATTCTTTCTTATCTACGAGACCATCTGTCTCTATTTTATTGTAATTTACTTATGAGTCATCCTAGATAATATCTCAAGTTGTTATGAGATATTTTTTGTAACTTTTTGTATAAATACTCCCTCAACCGGAGTATTGAGGGTGGATTTTTTAGACTCTGTTGTAACATTGACTATTTGGAATAAAGTGCTTTTGGAGAAATTTTTTGTGGCTAAGCTGGATGATGAATTGAAGCGAAAGACTTTTTACAGGATTCATGTGTCAGACTACGGATCAATAAGTCATCTTTCCCTTGTGTTTTAAAGTCTTTATATCTATTTATTATATCATTGTGTTTCATTTCTGAATGACTAATGAAAAGGAATAAATCAGAAGGTACTTAAGTGTAATCTGATTTCAATCATTTTTATTCTAAATGTTTTCTTCTAAACTGGTTTTAAACAGTGAATTCTTAATTTCTCCTGTTTTTCTAGTTTAAACATTTTGGTTATTTAATAAAGAATTCTTAATTTCTCTTTTTTAATATTCACACAATTTTCCTTCTTATGAATGTGTTGAAATATTCTTAATTGCCTTTCATCCATTTTAAATCCATTCCATTCACTTTAAATCTAAAATTGTTCTCTGTTTGATTATCTTGCCCTGTAAAACCATCTTTTGTCTAGAAACTTAATCCAGTGAAGCCATCTTTTTGACTCCATAGCCCAATGGCCTAAACTACTCAATCTTGCCCTTAGCTATCGAATTCCACCACCCAAATTCAAAAAAAAACCCTTGGACTTTATAACTAGCCTAATATCCTCTAAAACAAAGCTAAATTTTATAGAGAGAGCCCTCTTTGGGTACAGATTGGCTAGATTCTGTACCTAAAAGATTGGTTTGTGGTTAACTCGGACCCCTTTCCTCTTCCAACAACTTCAAGGAAAATCTGAGTGATAACAGATCACTCTGTGGATTAAAAGCCGAACTAACCACCATCAGTTTTCTAAGAGCCCCAGTTCTGGGTGGACGGACGTATGGTGGGGGGCTGGCCTCCCCAACCCCCACCTCATAAAACATTAAACTTAAAATACAAGCGCTGCACTTAGGGGTTAAGAACCAAGTGGTAGCCCGAGTGGTCGGGCGTGTGCACTACCGAGTGGGAGTTCCCGCGTTCAAACCCTACAACCCTTCAAAAATTTTACAAAAACATTTGACCTCTGGCTGGGGCCACGTGGAAACCTCCGGGCTGGCCACATGGCACTCGCTCATTAGCCCAATAAATTATACAATAAAACATTTTTTCAAATATATATATTTTTTGAAATTTTTATACAAAGTCAAATTGGGTCAAAATGTCATTTTTTTGGAGTTTACTAAGCCTTTCAAACCTTAATAACTTCTGCATACGACCTTTATTTTTCAAACCGTTCACAGCACCAGAATCAGAGCGATGAGACCTTTCCGGTGGCTGAGGTTTCAAACACTTTTGAGCACTTTAATTTTTGAAATTTTTTGAGCAATGGATATGATCTCTTGATCACACCTCCCCATTGGGAAGATTTTGCACCACAAAAGCCTTTAATTACCTGTTCACAAGATGAGAGTACAACTCCATCACCTTTTCCACTTCCATCCATCTTGCCTTACTTGGTTTTCTACCTTTGAGCCCAATCTGAATATAATCGACACTTCCTCTTTTAGAAGTGTGTGTCCTCCTATCAAGGATGGCATCCTCCTTGAGCCCGTCCAGAAATTCTGGCAAGAAATATTCTATTGATGGCAGCTGATTGTCACTCCCTTGATCATCAATCAATGGAGGCTCATACAAACGTAAATTCTCGACATTGACAACGGAATACATTTCCATATATGAAGGCAATTCAAGTTGAAATGCATTATTACCAACTTGTTTAATAATCTTGAATGGACCATAGCGAATAGGCTTCAACTTTTTACCTTCTCCTTGCATCATTTCTTTGCTTATGTGCAACCATACTTCGTCTCCTTCTTGAAACTTGTGATCGACTCTATGTTTGTCATGTCTCTCCTTGTACTTGCATTGACTCTTCTCCTTTGTCTTGGCTTCCCACCATACAAGTGTTGCACCTTCCATTCTCAAAGAAGCTAGCTGAATTTTAGTGTCGTCATCATGCAGGTTCTGGATTCTCAAATAAACCTCCAATTGCCTAATCTAATTTTCAATTTTTTCTGCATTGACTTCACCATTAAAAATTGTAAATTCAAACTTAACATCAAGTTTTAAAAAGGACTTTTACCAGTTGTTAACACTGGAAAATTGTATAGCAGAAGGCGACATCAATTAATGTCGAGCCCAAGGATTTACAGGACAAGAATACATTATGGAATCAAGATGTATTTAAAATCTCTAAGGTTTTGAGAAAATCAAATTTGAACTAGTCATAAATGCTCAAATGTGTGCTTTATCCTTCGAGAAGAGTGCCTTCTGCGTGCCTTTTTTCTTGATAAGCATGCATTCCTGGAAATGGAAAAAAGTCACTTTCCGGGACCACAACAAGCAAAGGACAATTACTCCTTATGTGAAAGCCACCTAAGGACAACAACTAGTGCCTCCTTAGAAATTATGTGAGCACACAAAAGAATATTTGAGCACACAATGGAATCACACCTCTCCCTTGGGTCACCATCCATCATGTACCAAGGGAGGGAAGGAGGATTTGAAGCTCACCTATATAAACCCACCAAGAGATGAAAAAATGGTGATCATCAGGTTATGTTGGCCAAATTTTCCCCAAGCAACACCAGCATTGTGTGTGACCCAGAGCTGGAGCTAAAGAGGACTTGATAGTTGGCCACCCAACATCTTAGTCCACCACAACAGAGAGAGAGAGTGAGACTGCATCAGAGGCAGAGCTTGGAAGGCAACATCCTTGCATCGGGACCTAGAGCCATTGCCTAGGTGCCCTTTGGCAAGTGGGTAAAATTTCTTCTCCATTTCGAACGTTTAATAAGAAGAGGCCATCGAGCCGTCGTTTGCATTATTATCATTTGGAACTCTCTATATAGCTTCTATATATTTGTGTTTTTAGTTTTAGTTTAATCAGAGCATACTTCAACATACTATTTCCATTAATTTTTATGCTTTTGAGCTCCCCCCACTTTCTGCTTGTTACCAATAGTTTAGAGAGTAGACCACACTCTCTAACCTTGTGGGATTTTGTACACCCGTGCGAATAATTGACAACAACAGGATTGGCGACTCTACTGACGTGTTTCAAGTTTATGTGGTTGTGCCATCTTTTGCAGGAGGCCCTTTGTCTATGATGGAGTGGAGCTGACAGTCCTCTGACCCATCTTGCAGTCCCTAGACTCACTGAGGTGACAGGCTGAAGAAAGCAACTCCTAATATTTTTACTTGCAAGATTTTTGTGCACAGTTTTTCCTCATAGAAGCACATTGCGCACATTCAGGAGTGACCTGCGCGCAGGAAGGCACACTTGTCAAGGGCTTTTGCGCGCAAATTGCAGAGAGATTTTTTTTTCCCTCTTTTTTGCATTTTTTCTACTTGTAAGTGTGTTGGGCGGCCCCTAATTTATCTACCAACACCTGTGTTGATACCCCACAGCTTTTGAGAACTCATTTTTTTGCTGCTTTCTATAGGCATTTAGTTAGTTTTCATTTAAGTTAGTTTTGCAAAAAAGTGTTCACATAGTTTAAGTAGGGGGCGAATTAATCATTTCTTTCTGAACAATTTATGTTTTTTGCACATTCTGGTATGCATACTTAGCTTAACTAGTCCAAGTAAGTGGCTCATGACCACACATGCATAAGCTAGTGTAGAAATTGTTTAGTTTAAATTCAATTTTTGCATTTAGGAAATTGCGGGACTAGGATCGAATCACCAATTAGAGCAAGTAATCTCTGTTGTCTTTGCACCATTTGGTGACCCCAGAAAAGCATGTGAATTCTCTACATTCACGATTCGCCATCTCCCTTTAGTCACTCACATAGACTAAATAGGAAGATTTGGAAGCAGCCCATTATCCGCAAATGCTTTCCATTTGAGCAAGGAACAACGTCACATAATTTAACTAGGGGACTTTTGTAAAGGATCACCGATATCCATATGTTCAAATTATGATATTGTTCACCATACACTCACACACATTCATCCACTAGGAAAAGAAAACCACCTAAAACTAACTTAAACCAACTCCCTAAATTCTCCCCACAAGGGGCCACAAGAGAATTTATAGATTAAGATAGGATCAAGGGGGTATGCATCCAATAAGCCACCTTGATCACACTTCACATTGAAACATATAATTTGTGTATTTAGGGAGCTTTAAAATCCACCTATCAGCCCACAAAAAGGAAAACCCAAGCGTGACAGAGACTCGATTCAGAGGGGGTTAGGCTTAGGCGCAGTGCGTGCGATATCAGTTGGGGCTACCTGACCCAGCTGATATTCAGTACTGTTAGCTGACTACCAAGAAGCCCAAGACTCGAACGCTCACATGGGATGGTGGTTCTTAGTGGCCAAAACTAGGGCATCATTTACCCTACAGGTGACGATGCAGGCAAGCGCTAGACCCTCTACCCTTTCCTTGGTTGATTCTCTTCGACTGACTGGGGGCGTTGCCAGCTCTTACGAGACGTTGTGCCAACACTCACAAGAAATCCTCTCAAGGCCCAGTTACTTTTGAGTGTGTGAGGACATATTAGGTCTTCTAGGATTTTGAGTATCACGCGCAAACAAACAAAACCATTTTTGCTTTATTGATCACATAGATTAAGTTGAAGGAAAATTCATTTCATTTTCACTTTGTTTTATGTATGTGGCCATAAATTTTTCGTGATCACAGACTCGATCCCCTCAAAAATTTTCCAAAACCTAACCTGGTCGACACTCAAATGGTCCCAATGGAACCTTTTCAATCCAAGAATCTTTTGGACCTCCCCCCATTACCGAGAGGGGTTCCAGGTCTTTTGCCATTTAGGCGTCAAAGACGTAACATTGCCACAGTGGTTGGTTCCTCCTTTCTTGGAGCAACCTTAGTTAGGAACCCTAGTCGGTCTCCCAACACCACACTGCACACCAGCGCATCCCATATGGGAAGCCAGCTAAATTCACAAAAAGGTATGTCACAGACTAACCCTTGTTCTAACCAGAACTTCGTGTCTTCACACGTTTCCATGGCGTCAACCTCCTAGTCACCTTTCTTAGTAGCGTTGAATCTAGCAGATTTGACCAAGCTCACCAATGACCCCATCGCACACGACCCCAATTGGCCTCCCATGCCCACGAAGCTCCCTTCATACATACCAAAGTTTGAAGGCAAGCAAGCGGAAAACCAAGGAAATCATATAATGACCTTTCACCTGTGGTGCTCATCGAACAACATCATTGACAATACTATTCGATTGAGGCTATTTCAATTCACTCTTACAGGAGTGGTCACAAAATGGTATGTGGAGCAACCTCCTGCTTCACATGGAACCTTTAGCGCCCTTGTTACCGCGTTCCTCACATACTTTCATTTTCCCATTCACCACGATTCGGGAATGGAGTTACTGACTCATTTTAGACAATCCCCCTCTAGCCATATTTCAAAACATCTCCATGAGTGGAGACGGTGTCACAGTTTATGCAAAGCACAACTCGACGACCGAGTCCTTTTAGATTTATTCTTGAAAACTCTGACGGTGGAGATTTCAAAGGATGTGCTGCAACGTAACCCCACACCCGAAGAGGACGCAATCAGTAAATCCCAACAACTTGAACTAATCTACACAAAATCAGGATACATATACAATAGCATGCCCAACACCCTGCGCCTGCAACCTTATCAAGAATTTTCAGGCGCATCTAACTTTGCCGATGGACTTATCAGGTCAATGACCCAAGGGTACCTAGGTAGCAGCAGTTAGAATCCCAGTTACATACATGGGTCTACCCATAACATGTCTCAACCTGGATTTCAAAGTCATCACATGAAGCAGCAAAATTTGACTAATAGGGTGCAAGCGTATCACCAAGGAGGACCTTATCCTCCGGCTGAGGGGACCCAGTACGCAAGAAGAAAAACTGACGGAAGAAATCTCCCCCAACGGCCAGGTGCAAACATGGGCCAGAAATATGCTCAGTCCTAAGCACATAATCCACCTAAGAAAAACAATGCACAGGTGAAATTTGTGTAGCCGTCCCAAAATCAACCACACCATTATGATAAGGAGAATTATCCTCCTAACGTGGTTAAGAGAAAGGAAAAAAACAAGCCCAAAGGGAACCCTGGACAGGGGGGCAGCAACCAAAAACACCCACCGCAATCCCAGGCTGGAGGTAACTCTAATCAAAATCATAACCAAGAGCTAAGCCATGCCCAAAGGCAAGGAAAAAGGTCATCTCTACGAACAAACCATTCTTATTCAATATGTGGTGAGTACAGGCACTATACTCACCACTGTCCAGAAATCCCTGAGCTTAAAAAGCTTCAGAGTAACCGAGAACAAGGAGGATCTTCCTAGACAACTGCGGTTATGCAAGAACCCTTCCCCCATCAAGGAATAGTCAGCACTCAGCAGAAAAACCCCGACGATTCCGGGAAAAAAAACCATGAAATTTACATGGCTGGGGAAGAAATTTTTTTCCAAACTCGGAATCGTAGCTATGACACCCCACCAGACACTAGTACGTCAGGGGCTAGTAAGACCGCGCTGACTGCACCTTTAACCATTCCAAATATTCCTTTGGAACCGTTGCCAAAAATGGTAAAAGGGCCCAATAGGCGAGTGGGTAACTACTCCAAAGTGGCCCATAATTACAACAGCATAGAAGATTTAACTCAAACACCTACTGCTATGTCCACATTGGAAGTACTACAGTCATGCCCAAAGCAACGAAAAGCCCTAATTTCCGCATTAGGTGTTGTCAACCCCGCTGACACGCACATGATGGATTTTTACTTAGACAAAGCCACCCCTGGGCTTCCCTCCATGGTCGCCTTCTAGATACCAGTATCGGTATAGAATATCACTATTCACCGATGTGTCATTGATGAGGGTGCATCCACATGCATCATGTCAAATAATGTATGGTAGAAGTTAGGAGCCCCCGAACTCAAACCTCCTGTCACCACACTCAGAGCATATGACAACCATCCCTTGACCCTCGTCGGTCTCTTCCAAAATGTACCGGTCTGTTTAGCCGTCAAGATGGTCCACATAGACTTTGAAGTCTTGGACACTCACTTGGATTACAATATACTCCTTGGGCAGAGTTACATGTATGCCATGTTTGCCATAGCATCCTCCATCTTCCACATCATGATGTTCCCCCACGAGTATCGAATCATCACAGTAGAAAAGATGACGCACAGTGAAATGCGTCCCTTGACCAACAAAGATATGGTTCTACCCTATGTAGATATAGCCATAGATGGTCTTTCATGGTATCAATAATATGGCCCTGGCCAATTCAAACTGTCGTCCATCCTAGGGTCATTCCTAGGAGATCCTCCCATTATCCCTAAGCTATCGCTCGATGCCACAGGGGCCCCAGTATGAAAGATGTCCACATCAAGAACCGAAGTTAGTCAAGACACAGACTCAAGCAGTAACAACACTGAGGCATCGGCCACGACAACCTCTTTAGTCTACGCCACCTCCCAAATTCGTTTCCTTTACCCACCTCTTGGCTTCTTCTCCCAGCAAGTTTTGGCAACACTGGTGTTACCCAACATATCGTTGGAATTCCCATTTTTTTACCTCATTCCCTCTTGAGGAACAATAGCTACCAACTTTACTGCATTTGGGTTAAATTCCCCCAATCCTGAGGAGACCCAGCCTACCTAAGTAATGGTCAAAACCGCCCCCGCAAGGGAAACTCCCATTGTGAAACAGGTGACCACGACCAAGAAAATCGATAGGAGAGGAAAGAAAGAGGTGACCCCCACCATGCAAAGGGAGTCACCACTCCTCGACTGCGAAGCAGGCACCTCGACACAGCGTTCCCATAAAAAGAAACTTGCCACCAAAATTATAGGCAAACCACTATGTACCAATCACGCATGCGCTATCTATGACACCTATGGGCACTATACCCACCATTCTCCATAAGTACCACGATATAGGGATGCCTTACATGAGATTGAGCGATCCTATCAAGAGGATCCCTCCACCTAGTCTTTCAACGACGAACCTCGTACCATCCTGTGCCTACAAGAGGAACGACAATCACCAGAAAGGCAATCATTTGTCCCTCCTCCCCCCAAGTCACCATACACCAACCAAGAACAAGGGAACCTGGTCACCTCATCCTCTTGAGTTATCAGGCGCATCGATTACTGTAGAAGATTTGATCAAGTCTTTGGCCCAAGGTCACCTAGGCAGTAGTAATATGTATTCGGGGAGATACCATGTGCGTCCTCTACTGCAGACGGTTTGATAAGGTCTTTGACTCGTGATCTCCTAGGCAGCAGTAGCACCCATGGCACTCAGGGAGTTACTAGGTAGGTAGATTCTGCAAATGGATTGATAGGGTCTTTGACCCAAGATCACCTAGGTAGTAGTAGTACCATGCACATCAATTTTGCAGAGGGTTTGATCGGGTATTTTTCCCAAGATCACCTAGGTAGCAGTAGCACCATGCATGTCGATTTTGTAGACGGTTCAATTGGGTCTTTGGCCCAAGGACACCTAGGTAACAATAATCAATACCCTGGATACTCATACGATTCTACTTATAAGGTATCACAACATACCTATCATGAAAGTCACCTCGGCACTCATATACCAACTAGGGACAAGGGAACCGATATCCCCCATTCTCTGCACAGAATGGACCAATGGAACAACGTAATGTGTTGGTCAATATAGTGCAACCCTTCCTAGGCTCATCAACAACCATATAGCCAGGATAATTATGATAATCCTCCAAATGCTGCAAAAAGAAGTAGAGGAACAAACAAAAGGGAGAGCCTAGATAGGGGGCAGTAACCAGCAACACCCCCCCTGATCTCGGTCTGGGGGCAACCCCAACTGAAATCAAAACTAGGACCCAAGTAACAACTCCCAAGGAAAAATTGTTGCTTAGAGTATCTGATCACTAGACCGAAAGCAGCACCATGATCAACACTCCATAACAAACAGACGCAATGCCGCACATTCGCACTCCAGAAAAAATATTTTTTTTGCGCCAGCAGGTATGCACCCTCCCATATTCCTTTTTTAAATATCATGCCTTTAAATAATTTTTGATGAAAAGAAGATGCTTTCACTTGAGGTGGTTGTTTTTGCATGAAGAACCTACAAACTACTTACAACACCATCCACTGAAGGATCCGAAGTAGGTATCATCCTACATCTAGCATGATAGAGTCCCACGGTACTTTGCATATCCTGAAAACATTTCTCCATCAGAAATATACCATAGGGTCCTCATACTCGACCACGTTTATCGTCACCCCACCCTGCATATGATAAACGTCTGCGTTGGTCGGTAGAGCCTCCCCTCCATGGCTATCGTCATCCAAAGTAGACCATACATCACCCCACAAGTGACTCCATGGCTATACCATCTTAGTCTGGGAAGCACCTCATGCCCAACCATTTATCATGCATAAGGTCAAGTTTACCACTCAAACTCAACCCCACTTCTCGGATGATCAGGTTGTACAAGCAGATTGAAAGTGTACCTCCGCGCACCGCATTTGGCCCTCCATACCTCCATCAACATAATCCCATCTACGACATCTTCCACTTTATCAACCCCACACATGATACCAACCAATGGGACCCCCACCCCCACCCCCACCAAAAAATCGTCCTCACACCTGTAGTGAGCGACCCCTTTTCATGTTTTGGGGTACCCATCTCTGTGTTTTGTACATACCAAACCCCATTATTTTATTCTTTTGGTAAGTGTACAAAGACTACAAACGATTCCCTTCGCCAATTCACCCTCATATTTCACCTTTTCTCCCATGGCAGCAGTCCCCCATCTCCCTTGCTCGAAGTATTTCAGCCCCCATGCATGCACCATTACGAAAATCATAGCCGGTTCACACCCACCCTGGAAATCCTACCAACTCCAGGGATTTTTCCTTCAAAAATACCTATGACTGCCGCCAAGCTACTCAAGTATACTTCGACCTCAGGCCACTGAATCCCCATCATATGTTTTCAGTCACCGCTCACCAACATGACTATGTTAAATGCCTCATATCCTGATTCCCGAATCCTTAGGTCGGTAACTCATGGTTTGGTTTAGGCTTCCTTTTTGTCGACTTCAACACCTATTTTCCAAAAAGGAAGCGGTACCTTGGATGACCCCTCCCCATGAAAAGGGGTATCCTCGAGTGGCACTATGGGAGACATCATTGTCCACAGATGTCATCGATCCTCTTGACATTCGACTACAACAAAAGCTTTCATGTCACGATGGTATCATACCTTACAACCATTGCACTTTGATCAAGATCCGTTAAAGACTCGTGCCTTCATAAGCGTCTCTGACAATAATGCTTACACATAAAGGTCCCAACCAGTACATATGCGCACATGGCACAATGATATGCCATACTAGGATTACGCATATGGGTACCACATTCCACCTATCGTCAAAGAAAAAATGCCCCTGAGGGCATTAGCAGTCGTCGTCAACAACCACTAGCATCACTACCACAGTAGTGGCAGAGACAACACATGTATCTATCAATTTTGTTTAACTAGCCATAGCATCAAAAGCATGGGACATGCCCGCCTCATTGAAATTTGCTAAATATGTTGTATATTTTGTCTTCTTGTAGGGGGTCCCTTAGGCCATGGTTATCTCAGAAATGGTGCAAGGTGTTGTCGATTCCAAAATACACGCAGACCTCTCTCTCTCTCTCTCTCTCTCTCTCTCTCTCTCTCTACGTACGATATAGAAAAAAGCTATAATGTGTTGGCTATAAAGTTCTTCTTGAACCTAACACATTGGGGGCAAGCTGTTAACACTGGAAAATCGTACGGCAAAAGATGACATCAATTAATGTCGAGCCCAAGGATTTCCGGGACATGAATACATTATGGAATCAAGATGTATTTAAAATCTCCCTGGGTTTGAGAAAATAAAATTTGAACTAGTCATAAATGCTCAAATGTGCACTTTTTCCTTCGAGAAGAGCGCCTTTTTCAAAATGCTTATACATTCCTGGAAATGGAAAAAGTCACTTTCTGGGACCACAACAAGCAAAGGACAATTACTCCTTATGTGAAAGACGCCTAAGGACAACCACCAATGCCTCCTTAGACATTATGTGAGCACACAAAAGAATATTTGAGCACACAATGGAATTACACCTCTCCCTTGGGTCACCATCCATCATGTACCAAGGGAGGGAAGGAGGATTTGAAGCTCACCTATATAAACCCACCAAGAGATGAACAAATGGTGATCACAAGGTTATGCTGGCCAAAGTTGCCCCAAGCAACACTAGCATTATGTGTGTCCCGGAGCTGGAGCTAAAGATGACTCGATAGTTGGCCACCCAACATCTTAGTCCATCACAGCAGAGAGAGAGAGTGTGAAACTACACCAGAGGCAGAGCTTGGAAGGAAACATTCTTGCATCGGGACCTAGATCCATTGCCTAGGTGCCCTTTGGCAAGTGGGTACAATTTCTTCTCCATTTCGAACGTTTAATAATAAGAGGCCATCGAGCCATCGTTTGCATTATTATCGTTTGGAACTCTCTATATAGCTTCTATATATTTGTGTTTTTAGTTTTATTTTAATCAGAGCATACTTCAGCATACTATTTCCATTAATTTTTATGCTTTTGAGCTCCCCCCACTTTCTTCCTTTTACCAATAGTTTAGAGAGTAGACCACACTCTAAGCTTGTGTGATTTCGTACACCTGTGCGACTAATACAAAACAACACCAGTATTCTTTGACTTGTGAGATTGATTCACCGAAGTAGAGGATGATGATGATGAGGATGAGGGTGAGGATGGTGGATCTCCATTTCCTCCATTTCCCTTCTTTGACTTATCTTCATATTTCTTTCCCTTTGAAGATCCTTCTCCTTCCTTCTGAAGTTTAGAACCTTCTCATTCAAGTTTATCATTTCTTTCTTGATAAAGTACTCCCACCATTTCATTCAAGTCAAGGAATGCTTTCCCGAACACTCTTTCTTCCTTCCTGGGATCAACTTCTTCATTGATTTCTTCCTCCCTTAAAGACATGTGTATGGCTTCTTTTACTTCTCTTTGAGGTAAAATTGAAGGTGGAGATAATGGCACTCTTTCCCTCCTTAGCTGAGGATTAATTTGAGCTTTCACCAATTGACATTCTCCTCTCTTAAGCTTCAACCTAGTAAGCATTAAAAAACACAACAAATTTTGCTGCGGGATGGCTCTGCACAACTTGCAAGAGTCGTTATGCAAATTGTTAAAAAAATCCTTTACACAAAGGTTAAAAAAAGAAAATATTCTATCTTAACTCAAGCTCAACCTGGCTCCGATACCAACTTGATTTGAATGTAATGTAGATGCTCAACCCACAACTTAGGGGTTGTTGCAATTTACTTTGCGAATGCAAGTACTGTAATGGTTGGTGATTGGTATGTACAACTGTCCCTTTACCCATCAAATAGTGTTTCCACTTTTTGACACTTTGAACCAACGCATACAACTCCTTATCATATGTAGGATAATTAACTACAACACCAATAAATGTCTCAGAATGAAAAGCGATAGGCTTACCATGTTGCAAGAGAACTGCACCCATGGCATAATCACTAGCATCGGTTTATGTCTCGAATGGTTCTCTGAAGTCCGGTAAAGCAAGGACTGAAGCTGAACTGATCTTCTCTTTCAAAGATTCAAAATATTTCTATTTTTTATTGCAGTAATGAAATCATACCATGATAACATAATCTTAAAATGTTTTTTAATCTCTCCTTTAGGAGGAAAACCTCTGTAATGAATTTGGGAGTAAGCCAATTCACAATGGCTTCTACCTTAGAATGATCAATTCTCAATGCACCTCCTACTATTATATGATCACACTATAAGTATAAATCATTTTAAATACATATCATATTATTTAAATCCTGTAAATTTAATTTTAAAATTGAAGCGTGGTGGGCCCATAACCCATAGGTCCCAGGTTGTGCTTGAGTTAAGCTAGAGTATTTTCTCTGTTTAACCTTTTTGAAAAGTATTTTTTTAACAATTTGCATAATGACTCTTGAAAGCTGTGTAGATCCATCCTGGGGCAGCATTTGTTGTGTTTTTTAATGCTTACTAGGCTGAAGCTTAACAGAGGAGACGGTCAATTGGTGAAATATCAAAGTAATTCTCAGCCAAGTAGGTCAAGAGTGCCATTATCTCCACCTTCAATTTCACCTCGAAGAGAAGTAGAAGAAGCCATAAGTATGTCTTCAAGGGAGGAAGAAATCCATGAAGAAGTTGATTTCAGGGAGGAAGAAAGAGTGTTCAAGAAAGCATTCCTTGACTTGACTGAAATGGTGAGAGTTATAGAAGGAGGAGGATCCAAACTTCATAAGGAAGGACAAGGATCGTCAGGAGGCCATAATGATGAAGATAAATCCAAGAAGGGCAACAGAGGAAATGGAGACAGTGGAAAGTCACCATCATCACCCTCATCTTTCAGTACATCAGCGATACAAGTCAAAGAACATGGGTAAAAATTATTTTCTAAAACTTGATGTTAAGTTTGAATTGCCAATGTTTGATGGTGAAGTTAATGCAGAAAAGCTAGATAATTGGATTAGGCAATTAGAGATCTATTTGAGAATTAAAAAATTTAATGATGATGACACCAAAGTCCAACTAGATTCATTGAGAATGGAAGGTGCAACACTTTTTTGGTGGGAAGCCAAGACAAAGGAGGAGATCAAGAAAAATGGTAAGATTATTTTATCATGGACTGATTTCATTTCTGCAATAAAATAACAATTTTATCGATTAGCTCACATGCAGAAAGCCATAATGGACTGTAAATAACTGTACATTTCATTGACACAATTGAATTAGATGTTGTTCCACTTGATATAACAGGTATGGTGTTGGGCAGTCCTTACTTGTATGACAGGAAAGCTATCTTCCATCTCCATGAGAAAAAATACCATTTATTAAAAGATGGCAAGGAGTACATTGTTAGAGCTCATCACAAAAATAGACTCTTCTTTAGTTAATGTAGGACAGATGAAGAGGCTCGTCAATGTAATTCAAAACTTGAAATTGATGATGATTAAACAAAGAGAAGTTCTACATAATCCTTTTCATGAAAATGTTGATATATGTAATGATTTGTTTCAGTTTGAAAGTAGGTTGTCTTTGAAAGAAGATGACGAGAAGTCGCAATAGTCGACTTTGGTGTCGAACGGTACTGAAAACAAACTATCACTGCAAGAAGCTGCAAAGGTCAGAGAGGGAAACGAAACTTAACAAAGAAGGCACAAAATTTAGAAATGTTCATTTTTGTTTTCAAAAAGGCCGGTACTGTTAGGTCCCCATAGTTTTGGCAAATTGGCAATGACCAAAAAGAAAAGGGTAACATCAAACCAATCTTTGGAGTCCTGGGACCTAGCCTTCCTAGACTCAAAGAGGGCTCTCTCTATGTTTGCTTGTAAAGGTTTTAAATTTTTTGATTTTATGGTTTAGATTTTTAGGCTATTTATAGGGTTTATGGTTTGCTTGTTTTGTTTTTTTGGTTGGATAGGTTGTTAAGACAAATAGGTAGAGTAATAGAGAAATTATTCCATTGGGCTATGCGGTCTACAAAGGCCTTGAAAAGTGAAAATTGAGTCAAGGATAGTTCATAGGGCAAGTTGGCAAGGCAAAATGGATCTAAGTAGGTCTAGGGAGTGTGAAATAAACATGGATTTGTGCAAACAATGAGTTAAGGGGCAGTCAAGGATCCTTTAACAAACTATTAAAACAAGGAAAAAACTTTTAAGATTATAGCATAACAAATTTGAAGAGCAGTGAAGGATTCTTCAATATCAACTAGGCTAAGCAGTTCTTAAAAACAACAAATAAGTGAGCCAAGAGAGCAATGAAGGATTCTCTAAAACTTGCCTGCAAACAGATATAAATTTAACATAACATCTTAGTAATACTGAAGAGCATTCAAGGATCTTTTAGCAAAACTATGAGGAAGAAAACATAGAAAGCAGGGTGCCCAAGGCATATCCTACTCTAATATTTCTATCCCATGATCAAAGAAACATATTGAGAACTAAAGAAAACAAATACAAAGATGTAAAACATCACCATATCACCAAGCTTAATGAATCCTAAGAGTGAGCCTGATCCATGGAAGCACAATCCAACACCATCACAGGGTACCAAAGCCAATTTCAAAAATAAACTTAGAGTCTATTTCATATTATGTTCAACAACCAACCAAAAATTGAAATGATGCCTCAATGCTCTATTTAACTAGAAAATGAGGAGGTGGAAAACCTAAGAGGTTTCTAGAAAACATAAATACATCATAAATTCCAAATTTGTCCATTAAGACCATGGAAGGCCCAATGCACATAATAACTATTGCAATAAATGAAAGATAACTGAAACATAACTCCTCAAACCAATCTGGAGTGATTTGCCCAAAAAAAACTCAAAAATATCCTTCAGTGTGTTTTGTTGACTTTTTGCAAGGGGGTAGCTTCAGAGGTCCAAGAGCACAGCAAATGCACCAGAAAAATGGGTCACCTTGCAGTTGGGTTTGAAGGCCTTCTCGATGTCTGAATGAGCTCCATGATAGCTCGTTGGAAAGATTTTCAAGTATACTTTACAAAAAAGCCCTTGTTTTTATGATTTGAATTAATATTCCTGTTCAAAAAACTAAAACTCCCATGGCTTCTAAGGGCGCAGCACAGGCTCTGAAAACAAGGCAGAAAGGTGAAATTTAGGGTGTTTTTTGCACTTTTAGGGGGCCAAAACTGCTCCAAATGATCTGAAATTTTTTTTGGATAATTTAATTGACTTGATGAATCCAAAAGTGTAAGCCATTTCCTGTGATGATTCCTCAAAAAAGAGCATAGAACCAAGGGTGTTACACCTTTGGACCTCAAAACCGGTCAAAAAACCAAATTTGTCAAAAACTTGCCAAAAGGTGTAGCTCCTTTGTGCAAAGGAAATTCGGAGGCCTTCCTAGGGTCAAAATTCTTTCCAAATATACCTTTTTTTCTCTGATTAGATTTGATTTGTCTTGTCAAAAGTTGATTCTCCCAAGAATGGTCAAAAAGTGTTGAATGATGGTACAAAAATGCAGAGTGTTGATGCAAACAAGTTTTGGAGGCCTTCCTCAACTCCAAATTGAGCTCATGATAGCTAATTGGAAATATCGTCTAGTCTAATATCCAAATATACCTTTTTTTTCTCTGATTGGAGATGATTTGAACTGTCAAAAATTGATTCTCCCAAGACTGGTTAAAACGTGCAGAATGACGGTGTAGAAATGCAGTGCTGGTGCAAGAAACTTTTGGATGCCTTCCTCAACTCAAAATTGAGCTCATGATATCTCATTGGAAATGTATTCTAGTATAGTTATCATTTTACTCATCAAGAAAGTCATTTGGACACTCCAACTATGAGAAAACCTTATTTCCCCAAGGTCACTCCATAAGTGCAACAATTCTCTCGTGACACCTATATTTTTTACATTGCTCTAAAACCATGATACCTGTGTAAAATCTGAAGGATTTTTTTCTTCTTGGACCTATGATGGAAAAAATCTCTCTCAATTTTTTCGAATTCATCTCTTGGTCAGAGACATATTTTGAAGCAAAATTGGCCCTAGGTGTGACACATGGCTTGGCTCTTGGAAAGAATTCCTTGAAAAAGATGGAAGCATGTTTTTTATGAGTTGGTATGGCTTCATGATTGCTGATATGAACTACCATATGGATCTTCTGCTCCTATGCCTCTTTTTCATAGCAAACCCTATTCTAGTGGAAGAGGAAAATTAGGGTTTAGTGCTTCCTCCATGTTATTTTCTGCAATTTGTCACTGTTTGGCACACTGCTGGACCTTCAAGCTCAAAACCTTAGTCTCTACAAGCACAATTTCTTTCCTGTCTTCTTTCCATGAGTTGTCTTGAATTAAGATTAGACCTCCTACCTTATCAAATTTCTACTGATGGATCTCTTAACACTCCTGCAAAAGTGTCAAAATCTGAGCATTTACAAAACTTGAAATTTGACAAGGTAGTCTTCTTTGGAGATTTTCACATCTTCTTTGAATAACCATGTCTCAATATTCCAATACATTTGAGTCAGCATTTTTCACAAGAAAAACAATATTTTGAACACCAGTGGTGACCTTACAACCTATAAAACCCTAGTTGAACTAGTGAGGGGCTGTTTGACCTAACTTGACTGAAGATTGGCTTGGAGCCTTCAAGTGAAAAATAGAGTTTTGACAAAGTGGTGTATTGAAGATCCAAAATACAATGTACTTGATTTATCTAAAGAGCCTACAGAGATAGTTTTGAGACCATCACTGCTTGAGGGACATGGTGAAAATGGGAATGAGCTAAGCTATAGGTAACCCTAGATGGAAAATGGGGTTATGGTCAAGGGAAAAAACAGATTAATGAGGTTATAGGCAAGAAAAAATGATGGGGATGAGTGATATAATCCCATGAGGAGTTTTGGGAGTGGCATGTTAACCATGGAATGGAAAAATAGTAGAATAGTGAAAAATTTGGTATAAGGATAATGAAGGCAGTGATATTTCTAAAACTCACAATATTCATGAATCTTGTTTTTAGAAATCTAGGATCAATATTTAGTCATCTACAAATAGGAAAAATTATTGATGACTAACAGTGGCTCCATTTGGGGAGGGAAACTCCTTTTTAGGAGGTGTCCAGGAGCTCAGAGCTCAAATATCTGAGTTTTTGAAGACCAGTGCCTTACTTGCACTTTGCATATTTCTTTCCTTCATTTGTTGATGTTCTCTTGAAACTCTGATATCAAAATTTGAAAATACATATTTGCTTCAACCTCATTTCTACCTACCCATCATACTTTGTCTAACATTTTTTCTTCCTTTGGGTGCAATTGGAATGCCAAACCCTTGACATTCTTTTCTTTTTGAAAGCATAAAAAACTATCTACTTGTACCCTTATCACTTACAAGAGTTCAGATTAGGCTAATGAACTCTCTTATTCTCTACTTAGTCTACTCATTTTTCAAGATTAAGATGTTTGAAAAACTTTATTCTCTATCCTACTAGCATGAAATTGAAAACATGACTAAACTAGGATTAAGAAATCTGATTTGTCATGGGTTGTGGCATTTTGGACAAGCTACACACAGACATTTTTTTTTACAAACAAATTTAGAAAACATGAGGGTTGTGATTTAGTATTTGTTAGGCATCCCTCTCTTTCTCCTTGGTTTAGATTTGTGCATTAAGAACCAATAATTTATTCTCTTAATCTATCCTACTGACAAGTCAAGTTTAAATGGTTTGACAAGTCTTCTTTCACTAACCTATCAGCAGAAATTTAAACATGTATTATCATGATTAGGCTATTTGATTAAACAACACTTTTTTCTTAACAAGTAGTGGCATTTAGGCTTGCACACTTTCAGCAATACTCTTTTTTGGGTATGGGGCTGTACCTCTTCATTTCATATGCCCTCCTTTTCTTCTTTTTTTCATTTTTGTTTTTTTTCATTTTGGATCAACATTTTAAGACTAAACAACTTAAAAATATGCTCATAGTGCTGAGCTTATTTGCATTTCTATCTATCCTAATCTAACTTGAAGGCATACATTCAACTAGTGAACTCTCTTTTCCAATACAACCAATCAAGTAGGTGATTCCATGATTGATATTTGTTCAAATCCTTGAGTATGTTGGACAAACAAAAGGGCCACTCCCATCTCACTTGCTTTTGAACAGTGGTGCCTAAAATTTTCTTTAAACCTTGCATCGAATTTCTCTTAACATATTTTACTCCCTCTTCAAATGTCTCTAACAAATCATCAAAGGGATCTTGAAACAATACTTGAATGTGAGGATTTGGAAAATAAGCTTGATCTAGAACTACTTTTTCCTCCACTTGGCTAAGCTTGGGACTCTTTTGGGAAAGAAACTCTTCCTCTTCCTCATGATCATCTGTACTGACAGCGTCATCATAGATTGCAATGTTTTCCTCCAACACAATTGATATGTTCTGATTGAGTGGATTGAATTCTGTGGGGAGACCATCATGTTGATGAGCAGGAGTATTCTTTGGCAACAAATCTTCTTGAGGGGGAAGTATAGCAACTCTCCTGTGATTATCCATTTCTAAGCCTTCATCTGCAATCTGAAATTCAAGAGAATTTGGTTGTTGCAAATCTAGATCTGAGAAGGAATCTATGTCATCAATTATTTCCTCAACTATTTTAGAAAAAGGCTTCTTACTGAAAACTTGCTCAAGAAGTTCACTATCTTCCTCAACCTCAACACCAAACCAAAAAGGCTGTTGATTTCGAATCACATGAAAGTTATTTCTGATGGACTGAAATGAAATAGAGAAAAGAGTCAGATATCCCTCACTTAATTCTAAACTTTCAAGGCTTTCCTCATCAGTGTCATATATGGTATGTATTGGTTAACTATTGTTTCCAAGTCGATGAAACATATCTTCCTCCCACAAACCAATTGTTGATGGCTCTACAAGGTTAGCTTCTGTTTGTAGCACATGACTATCATCATATTGATCAAACTTTGGAAAATCATAAAAATAAGTAGTGTTACCAATCAAGAAAATTGGATTATCAAATTGTTTTTCTTTGAATTGATCTACAAGTTCACTTTCTGATTTATGGTACATGGGATTAGTAGGAGAAGGAACAATTTTTTTTTGTTCACATGAAGGTTTAGAGGCTGGCTGCAGGTTTAAAATATGATTTATTTCCTCTTCAGTTAAAAGAGGATGCATTTTCCTCTTTCTTTGGACAGAACCATGATGTTTATCTTCCCTTTGTGACTAATCACAAGACTGAGGTTTTCCTTCTCTTTTGAAGGTTGATTCTGAGTCTGAATGTCTTCTTGAACCTCACCTAGAAGAGATGGTAAGTCATTACTTGTGCCTTTCGAGAGATCTTGGGGATATTTCTTTATTTCCTGATTAATTTCATCTTCAACTAACTCCTTTTTTGGAAATGTTGTCATTGATGGAAAAGGTAAAGACGAGGCGACATCCAAACTATTCTCAAGGCATGAGACATGAAGAAGAAGCCGGTTACAAAAGGCTTCGGGGAGCAAGGAGCGACATAAGGACTAAGGCCGGAAAGGAATCCCATTCCTAGATCAACCACGATGGTGAGAGCCGAACTGGAGGCTAATGATTCGGGGTGACAGAACCTTGGGAGCACAGAGAAATAGAACTGTGCGTTATACATTTGATAGAACCCTGGTACATAATATAGGCAACGGAACCCAGAATATGAATAAATGGAAACATATAAAGAAACATTGAAGCGGAGTCGAATCATAATAATACATTGAAAAGTGAACGATTTTTTAAATAATAAAGGCGGACCGGAACCTGGAGCGTAGGAGGAAGTGGAACCACGACCAGATGAACAATGAATGCGGATTGTCGAAAACCACCCTGCCATTTCGCATCGCTTTTCCGGAGCAGGTGGTATTTTCTGAATTGGAGCGATTCCATACAGGAATCGACACGTGGCAAGGGACCCGTTTCAAAACTGCCCTTTAAAGTGCCCCCTCGCGTGTTATACATCGACTGAAGACATCGAGCGAAATCGATACACACCGTTGATCTGGAGGCTCGATATCCGACGACGATCATTCGCAGAACTTGCTCGAAGTTTAACTAAAGGTGTGCAGAGGTTAAGCCAGGGACGGATGCGTTCGTTTGATTGAATTGCGGGCCCTGGCAGAGTTATATATATATGAATTTGATTTATTAAGGTTATTCGACACTTTATAAGGTCCGAGGGAATATATACAAAAATATTTTATATAATGGTTCAATTTGCCAAGTGGGTACCATATGAATTGAGATTTATATGCGTAAGACCGAAGTTTTAATACGCATAGCATGGAAGCCTTATTATTTGGGTTTACTACATGTGTTTACAGAGGGTTAAATTATATGGTTCAATAGTCAACTATTATGCTGCGTATGAAGGTTGTAATGCGAAGTTAGCGCATATGTACATATAAGAGTTTGTCGGGTTATAATTATATAGGAGTATGGAATTAATATCTAAATCCTTTATATTTAGATAAACCAGACTTGTTTATTTAATTAAATTTGTCAACGTGGAATTAAAGAGAAGTGGGAGATTGCCCGGACTTGGGAAATGATCGGGCATGAAACTTGGATGCAATTATGGAAAAGGAAAAAGAAGAGGAGAGCCTGCAGAGATGAAAGTTCGGTGAACAGGAATATGTACAGGAATGAGTTGGACAGGTGAAAAAAAAAACAGGGAATATGCAGATGACAGTAAACAAAGTGTATGCAGAACAGGCTCTTAACAGCAGCAGGAAAAGACAAATCCAGTAGAGCCAAAATCCAGAAAAGGAGTTGAGTGAAATTGATGTATAACTGAAAAATGTAAATGTTGTAATTATTTTTATTGTTTGTGATGCAAAGGCAAGTATCCTAAGGAAAAGACAAAATCCCACTGTAGCATGGAAATTTGTACATATTGTAGTAATTCTAAAAATGAGTTGGAAAAAGGAATAAGGAGACAGAAGCCAAAGAGTCATGACTGTTCACTTCAAATTCCTTGTGAAATACAAATAGTCATGTGAGAATTTCTATATATAATATCAATTTGATAAGCTCAATAAGGAGAGAGAGAGAGAAAATATAGAGAATGCAGAATATAGAAGAATAAAGCAGAGAAGATTAAGAGAAGAAAGAGAAGCTACAGAACAGAGCTGATATCTGAGGTAAATCAGCCAACATTCAGTTTGTTAAACTGAGGAAGTTGGAGCTTCCCTATCAAGTTGCAGCTTGATAGCTGTCAGTTGTAGCTAACTGAGGTTGAAGCCTCCTGTAGGTTGGTGCCTGCAGAAAATTGAAGGGAGTTGGAGCTTCCTTGCAAGTTGTAGCTTGCAGAATTGAGGTAGGAGCCTCCTGTAGGTTGGTGCCTGCAGAAAAAAAGTGGTGAGAGGGAGTTGGAGCTTGCCTTTGCATCACAACAATAATAAGATGTGGTTTTCTCCCTTTATGGGTTTCCACTTATATCTGGTGTCTCTGTGCATGATGTTTATGTGTTGATCTGATTTATATCATCTGCTTAATACCTGCTGCTCTCATATTAAGTCTGCTGTTCTATTATATTAATACTTGCTTCTCATATTCTAAGATTACTTACATATTAAGCTGGACATGAAATGAAGATGTATGTTAGTTTGAATAAAAGGTTTAAAAACTCTATGAATGTGTTAAACCGATTCACCCCCCCCCCCCTCAGTTTAACTAAGAGTTCAACAATTGGTATCAGAGCAGGTTCCTTTGTACAAGTCTAACAACTGAAAGGAGATCCTAGGTTCCCAAGATGGCTAGTAAAGAAGGATGCTCAACCAATAAATCCCCTTTCTTCACCGGTGAAAATTATGCTTTCTGGAAAATCAGAATGAAGACATACATAATGTCTCTAGGAATAGAAGTCTGGGCTGCTGTGCAATTAGGATATGCCCCGAAGGCAACTGACTCAGAAAAGGACTCAAAACAAGATTTTGTGGCTAATGCAAAATCCATGAATGCCATCCTGAATGGATTATGTGAAGCAGAGTTTATTAAAGTAATGCACAAAGACACTGCCAAAAAAATATGGGATACTCTTGAGAACATACATGAGGGAGACCAGAAAGTAAAAACTTCCAAACTTCAAGTATATAGAGCCCAGTTTGAAAACTTAAAAATGAATGATGATGAAGACATTGCTAGTTTCTTCCTAAAAGCTACAGAAATTATTAACAATATGAAAGCTCTTGGAGAAAAAATTCCAGAAAGTATAATTGTGCAAAAGATTCTAAGATCTCTTCCATCCAGGTTTAATCCAAAAGTGTCTGCAATAGAAGAAATAGCTGATTGGGAGACCTTGACCATGAACCAGCTACTTGGAAATCTAACAGCCTATGAAATGAGGCTCCCACAGAAAAAGCCAAGTACGAGGGAAGCAGCCTTTAAAACAGAAAAGAAGAAAGGAGAAGAGGGAGACGTATGCTCTTGCTCAGATGAAGAAGAGGCAAATTTTGTCAAGAAATTGGATAGAGGCTCAGGTAAATACAAAGGTAAACTCCCCTTCAAATGCTTTAACTGTGGAAGAGTGGGACACTATGCTGCTAAGTGTCCTCACAAGAAAGTAAGAAATCAAGCTCAAGAATCAGAGAAAACACATCAAAGAACTGGCAGAAAGGAAAGAAATTCAGCAGAAAATCCTTCTATGCTCAACAAGACAGCAGTACATTTGAAGACTCAGATGAATCCTCAGGAGAAGAGGGAACCTCTGAATTTTTGCTAATGGCCATAGAAGATCTTGAAGGACTCTTGCTAGAAGAAGAAGAAGAAGGTGAAGTAGACCTTGAGGGGGAGCTAAGAAGTGCTCTAGAAGAGATTGATAGACTCAAACTGAAATGTAGAAAACAAAAGGACATTCTCCTCAAATATGTACGAGAAGAACAGAATTCAGAAGTCCTTAAGCAGCTAAAAGTAGAGCTTGAAGAAGCCAAGAAGATAGAGGACATGTTACTTAAGAAAATCAAAGAAAAAACTCAAGAACAAGAAAAGTTAGAAGAAGAAGTAGTATGTCTCAGAAATAAATTAGAAAATACTCAAAGGAAAGTGGTTATAAACTCTTCCCAAACAACAAGCTCTATTAAGTTGAATGAAATTTTGGTTGCTCAAAGATCCCCTATGATAAAGACTGGAATAGGCTATGAAGGAGAATCAAGTAAAGGAAAAGAAAAGGTTGACAAAGAGATTATTTTTGTAAAAGCAAAGAAGAATGATGAAGTAGCTCAAACAATTCCTACAAAAGAAGAAATCTGCAATAAGGGAGACAGAGATCAGAAGAAACCACTAGTAGCAAAGAATGTAATAAATACTAAGACCCCTGAATATGTAAAATTTGGAAACCATCAAAGAAGATTCTTCCCTCCAATGAAGAATGCCACCTGTTATGTCTGCCACAAGTTGGGACACATTGTTGCATATTGTCATGCAAGAAGGAGTAATTCAAACCAGCAAAAGATGCAAACATTGAAGAGACTGCCTCAAGCAAACAAATGGAAGAGACAACCTTACATCAGGTATGCAAATATCTTCTATGGTTACTGCTTTTATTGTAAGGAATTTGGTCATAAAATCATTGAGTGTAGAAAGTATGGACAAAGATTGATGTTTAACACCTCAAGGAGGTTTATGAATCAAAGAAATTTTGTTCATACTCATAATTCTACAAAAACTATAATCAAATGTTGTATATGCAATCAAGTTGAACATATGTCTTCCAAATGTCCTCTAAGAAGATGGAGGTCATCACCTCACAAAATATACAAAACAAAAGGGTGCCTCCAGTGGATAAAGAAGGTGAATAAATGTGACCTGGCTCTAACTGCTCAAGATCTTAAAAGTCAATGGTACTTGGACAGTGGCTGCTCTAAACACATGACAGGAGACAAAAGTAAGTTTATTACTCTTGATGAAAAGAAATCTGGCAATGTTACTTTTGGCAATGATAAATCAGGTAAGATCAGGGGAAAAGGCTCAGTCAGCATAGATAATGGAAGAGGAAAGGCCCAAGATGTACTATTTGTAGATGGGCTGAAAGAAAATTTATTGAGTGTCAGTCAGATGTGTGACAAAGGCTGTGAAGTTCTCTTTAGAGCACAAGATTGTGAAGTTAGATCAAGCATAACCGGAGAGACTCTGCTCAAAGGTGTCCGAACAGAGAGTAATGTGTACATAGTGAAAGAGGAGGATGAAGCCTACCATCTTAGAAAACTTGAGGAGTCATGGTTATGGCATAAGAGATTGGGACATCTCAGCTTCGACCATATCATCAGACTGAGTAAGAAGAAAGCTGTCAGAGATATGCCTGAAATAAAAAGGCCTTCAAATACCATATGCAAATCTTGTCAATTGGGGAAACAGACTCGCATATCCTTTAAATCTAAAGATGAGCTATCAACAAGAAGACCACTCCAGCTTGTGCACATGGATCTGTGTGGACCTGCTAGAACCAAGACACCAAGTGGAGAATCCTACTTCATGTTGATAATAGATGATTTCTCCAGAATGACATGGGTTTCTTTTCTCAAGAACAAATCAGAAGCACTGGAAAAGTTTAAGATATTCAAAGCAGTAGCAGAAAATCAAACTGGATGCAAGCTAAAATGTATCAGATCAGATAGAGGAGGAGAATTCACAGATTATGACTTTGCAGACCTATGTAATGAACATGGAATAAAGAAACAATTTACCATTGCAGGGACACCTCAGCAGAATGGAGTAGCAGAGAGACAAAACAGGTCTGTACAACAAATGGCCAGAGCTATGATGCAAGAGAGTAACATTACTCAAACCTTTTGGGAAGAAGTTGTACACACAGCAGTACATATTCTAAACAAAGCTCATTTAAGACCTAACAGTGACAAGACACCTTATGAGCTATGGCATGGTAAACCTGCATCAATCAAGCACTTTAGAGTCTTTGGCAGCAAGTGCTACATAAAGAACAATGATGAAAACCTGGGGAAATTTGATGCAAGAGCAGATGAGGGAATACTCTTAGGATATGCATCCAAGAGTAAAGGATACAGATGCTACAACAAGACTATTCGAAAAATTGTAGAAATTATTGATGTAAGATTTGATGAAGAACTCCCAAACAAGACAAGAGATACGGACTGCAGCAGCCATCCTGAAAATCATGAAGAAGAGGATCAAGATGATGAAGAAATAAGAAAAACATCAGAAAATGTTGAACTGAACTCAAAAACCCCCTCAAGATACACTCAAAAGAACCATCCAGAAGATCAAATCATAGGAGACAAGAGTGTAGGAGTGCAAACAAGAAGGCAGCTAACTGAACAGACATAAGAAGTATACATAGCAATGTTATCACAAATAGAGCCAAAGAAGTTTGAAGAAGCCAACAAGGACAAGTATTTGGGTAAAAGCAATGAATGAAGAATTGGATCAAATTGAGAAGAACAATACCTGGGAACTAGTTCCTAGACCAATTGAGAAGAATATCATTGGTTCAAAATGGGTATTCAAAAACAAAATGAATGAGCAAGGACAAGTAATCAGGAATAAAGCAAGGCTGGTCTGCAAAGGATACTCACAAATTGAAGGACTTGATTATGAAGAAACATTTGCCCCTGTAGCCAGAATGGAAGCTATCAGAATGTTCCTGGCATTTGCATGCTACCAAGACTTCAAGGTATATCAAATGGATGTAAAGTCTACTTTTCTTAATGGAGATCTAGAAGAAGAAGTATACATGGAACAACCAGAAGGCTTCTCATTGACAGACAAAGAAGACTATGTATGCAGACTGAAGAAGGCCCTATATGGACTGAAACAGGCTCCTCGTGCTTGGTACTCAAGACTGGATAAATATTTGCAAAAACATGGTTTTAAGAGAGGTGGAGTAGACAACAATCTATATATAAAAGCCCATGAAAATGAACTCCTGATTGTTGTAGTGTATGTTGATGATATTATGTTTGGAAGCAACAAAGATGAACTAGCAAAAGGGTTTGCTAATGAGATGAAAACAGAGTTTGAAATGTCTATGATTGGAGAGCTCAGTTTCTACTTGGGACTGCAAATTCAACAAAAGAACACAGGCACCTTCATCTCTCAGGAAAAATACTTAAAAGAAATGCTGAAAAAATTCAAAATGGAGGATTGCAAACCTGTGTCAACTCCCATGACCACAAGTTGCAAGCTGTGTGCTGATGATGGGTCTGCTGATATAGATCAAAAACTCTACAGATCCATGATTGGAAGTCTATTGTATCTGACTGCATCAAGACCAGACATCATGCTAGCAGTAGGACTAGTGGCTAGATATCAAGCAACACCTAAACAAAACCATCTTCTGGAAGTCAAAAGAATATTCAGATATCTACAAGGAACAATACAGTATGGACTTTGGTATCCTAAAAGCAAAAACTTCACTTTATCAGCATACACAGATGCAGATTGGGCCAGTTGTGTTGATGACAGGAAGAGTACAAGTGGAGGTGCTTTCTATCTAGGAGAAAGCCTAGTAGCATGGTTAAGCAAGAAACAAACATCCATCTCTCTGTCTACAACTGAAGCAGAATATATAGCAGCAACAGCATGTTGTACACAATTCATGTGGATGAAGCAAACTCTTCAAGACATAAAGGTAAGCATTGATGAACCTATTTCAATCAAATGTGATAATACAAGTGCTATAAGTATATCTAAAAATCCTATACTTCACTCAAAAACTAAACATATTCCAATCAAGTATCATTTCCTCCGAGAACAAGTGGCTCAGAAGATAGTAAAGCTGGAATATGTACCAACGAAAGAACAGACAGCTGATATATTTACCAAACCTCTTGCTAGAGAACCATTTCAATATTTGAGAGATAAACTAGGGGTAGTATCTGCAGATGCTACTCTCTGATATAAAGAGAAAGCACAATTTCAGGGGGAGAACAAAAACGAAAATATCCAGGGGGAGAACAGCCAGCAAGGAAAGCATGAATCAGGTCCTCAGGATCAAAGGATTAAGGCAAAAGAACACCAAGTTATTATCCTAGAGTTATCTGCATTATTCAAGCATCAAAAGGACAATTACAGAGCAAAAGGATCAGTGTTGTGTTCTGAAACATTATATTAAGAATCTGAAACATAAAAGACGAGTAGTGATTATCATTTGAAGCCTCTCAGCATTTTAGTTGTTGAATCCAATCATACATCTCTGACTAGATAAAGCTGATACAATGTATTCTATGAAATATCATTATTCTCACTTTTAGCTCTATACAAGTGAAAGAACTGTATCAATTTACAATGTATATTCAAATTCGATAATCCTCAAAGTGTTCTCTCAACAAGTCTTATACATCACTATGGAGCAACATGGTACAAAGTCAGCAGAAGAGGGCCTAAACATAACTCAGAGAGAGGAAATGCAAAAAGCAACCCTTTTCCATTGAAGTCAAAGGGGGAGGAAAAGCCAAAGGAGAGGTTTTTCCATCAATGCCAAAGGGGGAGACTGTTGGAAATGTTGTCATTGATGGCAAAAGAGATGGCAAAGGAGGAACACCTGAGGCAGCAACAAGGAAAAGAAAGCAGCAAAGCAGTAAGATGTAGAGAGGGTTGAGCAGTAGAGACAGGTTCATTTAAAGAAGCAGAGGCAACAAAAGGAGAATTAAGGAGTAGCATCAGTCAAGGAGCAGATGAAATAAAAGAGACAGAACCATTATCAGAGGCAGAGGCAGAGGCAGAACGACAAAAGCAGCAGAGGTAGTGCCAGGGCAGAGCCGTTATAAGATTCCAAGCCGGGCGTTATTTATATATATATAAACAAAGTTTGTGAACTGTGTTGATGGTGGCGATAATATAGTGAAGTTATCCATAACACTAACGGAGCAAAAACACGACGATGTTAAACTAAATAGAGGTGGAACCAGAATTAGATGTGCAGTGGTAATGGAGCTGTGTGTTATACATATCGTAGGGCCACTTATAGAATACCGGAACTCGGAGTAAAAGTGTTGGACCGGAACCTGGAGTAGAGAACGGAACCACGACCAGAAGAACAGTGAACGTGGATTACCGAAAACCACCCTGCCATTTCGCACCGCTTTTCCGGAGCAGGTGGTATTTTCTGAATTGGAGCAATTCCATACAGGAATCGACACGTGGCAAGGGACCCGTTTCAAAACCACCCTTTAAAGTGTGCCTTCGCGCGTTATACATCGACTAAAGACATCGAGCGAAATTGATACACACCGTTGATCTGGAGGCTCGATATCCGACGGCGATCATTCGCCGAACTTGCTCGAAGTTTAACTAAGGTGTGCGGAGGTTAAGCCAGGTACGGATGCGTTCGTTTGATTGAATTGCGGGCCCCGACGGAGTCATATATATATGAATTTGGTTTATTAATGTTATTTGATGCTTTATGAGGTCCGAGGGAATATATACAAAAATATTTCATATAATGTTTAATTTTGCCAAGTGGGTACCATATGAATTAAGATTTATATGCGTAGTTAAAAGACCGAAGGTTTAATACGCATAGCGTGGAAGCCTTATTATTTGGGTTTACTACATGTGTTTACAGAGGGTTAAATTATATGGTTCAATAGTCAGCTATTATGTTGCGTATGAGGGTTGTAATGAAAAGTTAGCGCATATGTACATATAAGAGATTGTCGGGTTATAATTATACAGGAGTATGGAATTAATATCTAAATCCTTTATATTTAGATAAACCATACTTGTTTATTTAATTAAATTTGTCGCGTAAATTAAAGTATGTGAAATTGCCGGACTTGGAGTTAGTCGGGCATGAAACTTGGATGCAATTATGGAAAAGGAAAAAGAAGAGAGGAGGCACAGAGATGAAATTTCGGTGAACGAGGAATATGTACGGAATGGGTTGGACGGGTGAAAAAAAAAAAACGAGGGAATATGCGGATAATCGAGTAAACAAAGTGTACGAACGGGATCTTAACGGCATGTTGGCAATATGATGCAGAGTGTTATGTGATGGCAACCCACTTTGAGAAGTCAGACATTAAGTTGTTGGCATATGTTGTCCTTGATGGCACTCCACCTGATGAAGTTATTCTTGACTTGATGGACTTGGAAATGATGTAAAACTGATGTATCTGCAGTAAGAATAGAAGGCAATGAATAAAGGACTTCAATATGTGCTAGATCTATGATGAAAAGAGTATGTCTCAAGGCATACGCGGATATGTCTAGGAGAAGTCGCGTATGCATGCGGGAAACAACGTGCCAAGTCGCGTATGGGCAAAAGCGCTCATAAAGTGCAAAACCAGGGGTAACCACCATGGTATTGACCCATTGTATTGGGTAATGATTCGTCTAAATAACCCCGTCCAGGAATACCATCGGAAGTAATGTGGTTTTGGCTCATGGTATTGAAAAAGGGTAAACCTATATAAAGAGAAGAAATTCATTGTGAAAATCATGAGTGTGGGTGCAAGATGTCTGAGCTTGAATGAATACTTCTCTGTGAAGTATATCTGTATGGAAAGGGTAAAGGCTTGATGATAGATCTGAATCTATGATGCACCAATGAAGAAAATGATGAAGAAGGGGATCTAGATCTGAAATGTATTTGTATCTACTAGATCTGTTTATGGAGTGATTAGATTTGTGATGAGGCGAACATCTGTCTGAAGTAAAGGGTTGAATCTGAACTGAATATCTGATCTGAAGAAGTATGCAGCTCTGTAATGGTTGAAGATCCATACGCTAGTTCGTCGCAGAGGAAGCGCGTATATACGCGGCTTCGCTGAAGAGAAAGCGCGTATGCGCAATGAAATTGGATCTGTAATATGTACAGAAGTATACACTGGTTTATGTGAACGGAAGCGCGTATATACGCGACATCAGTGAAAGGAAAGCGCGTATGCAAACTAGGGTTTGCTGAAGTCTGTGGTAAGAAATGTCTGATCTGTTCTGCTGGTTTACTGATATCTGTCAGTGAGTTATATGTATATGTTTCATGGTTGACTGTGCTTAAAAGTATGGAGTGGGTCCAGTCTGAAAATATGATGAAACGTGGCCTGCAAGTGGTGTCCTAAAGGATGCTTTGGATCCAGTGTGAAAATTGATGAAACGTGGTCCAAGGTGGTGCTGAGGGTTGTAGCCTTCAGTCAGGGGGTCGTAGCTCCCTTCCAGGTGAGGCTGGTAAACGAGATCGGGGGGTCGTAGCTCCCTTCCAGGAGAGGCTGGTAAACGAGTCCGGGGGTTGGAGCTCCCTTCCAGGAGAGGCTGGTAAACGAGCGCAGGTGGGTGCCTGCGTGCTGGTCAAGTCTGCGCCAGCACATATGTTGTAAGATGTTTTTCTCTATAATAAAATATTGAAGGCTGAGCAACTGCAGCGGTGGTTTTCTCCCGACTTGGGTTTCCACCTAAAAATCCTGGTGTTCATGTGTGATGCTTTGTGTGATGGTTTATTCTGTTGTTACTACACATGTTTATTGTTAACTTAACATCAGATGAATGATTAGTGCAAAGAACTAAGTTAATAAATATCTGCATATTTAGATCTCTGCTAATACGCGAGTTGTATGAAGGATATCCGCGTGTATACGCGAGTTTACTAAAGGAAAGTAGCGTATGGGTTTTAAAGAGTGAAAAAGTAAAAAGTTTTGAATATGCAGTAAATACTGATTCACCCCCCCTCTTAGTATTTTTCCCAACAATTGGTATCAGAGCAGGTTCTTCTGCAGAAGCTTGATCGCTTGAAGGAGATCCATCGCAATGGGAAGTCAAGAAGGAGTGATGTCTATAAAGCCACCTCTATTCAATGGAAGCAATCTGATATTCTGGAAGGTACGAACAAAAGAATATCTGCAAAGTCTTGGTGCAGATGTATGGGCAATCGTGGAAGAAGGTTATCAATACCCGGCAAGTATTCCTACTGATGCAGCAGAAAGGAAGAAGTATGAAACCAATGCCAAAGCAATAAATGTCTTATTAGGAAGCATGTCTGAACCAGAATTTTCTAAAGTGATGCGGCTACATTCAGCAAAAGAAATATGGGACAAAATCATTCTAAGCTATGAAGGAGACACAAAGGTAAAAAGTGCAAAACTCCAAACTCTTAGAATTGAATATGAAAATTTGAAGATGCATAGTGATGAGAGTATTGCCCATTTCTTCTTACGTCTGGACAATATTGTAAATCGAATGAGAAATTTGGGTGAAACCATAACTGATACTACTCTGGTGGAAAAATTCTTAAGATCCTTGACTTCAAAATTTGACTCTAAAGTTTCGGCTATTGAAGAAAGGCAAGATCTGCAAACTCTTACTATTGTTCAATTACATGGTATTCTGACTGCTTTTGAAATGAGACAAGGAGGTCCTTCTCAAATCAAAGAAGCTGCTTTTAAGGTATCCGCAAGAGGAAAAGAAAAGGAAGTTGTCAAAGAATCCAGCTATATATCCGATGAAGAAGAAGCGAATTTCGTGAGAAAACTCCAACTAGGAACTGGAAGATTCAAAGGTAAGCTTCCTTTCAAATGTTTTGAGTGTGGAAAATTTGGTCATTATACTGCAAAGTGTCCCTATAAAGAAACATATGCTAAAGAAGTAGCAAGAAGAAATAAGAATCAATCTAGCACAAGAAAAAGTTACTATATTAATGAAGACAGTGATGAGTTATCTGATAGTGAGGAAGAATGTGAACAAGATATTAAATTGCTCATGGCAAAAGAATCTAGAGAAGAAAAGGATACTTTTGTGGATGCTCTGGAAGACAATGATTTTCTTGAAGAAAACAATCAACTCAAAGTAAGCCTAGAATAAAAGAACATAATCATAGAGACTCTTGAAAATCAGCTTGAAGCAAAGGAAAAACGCATTGAGGAATTGGAGTGTGAAGTAGTAAGTCTAAGGAAAGATAATGAGAAAGGAAAAATTCTCAATCTTAGATTTGCTAAAGGTTCAGAAACCTTAGATGAGATCATCAAGATACAATGGTCTCCTCTTATAAAAACGGGTCTTGGATATACTGGGGAATCTTCCCAGACCTCAGCACCAAATTATCTGAAAGCAGCCACAGCTGGTTCACTACATTCAGCCACTCAGCAAGGAAACAAAGGATCCTTCCAGGTAAAGCATGATCATATCAATTCAAGGAACACTAACAGGGAGATCTTTCAAAGAAGCTACAACCAACAGGTAAATTCAAATAGAAGATTTCATGATCACAGCAATTTTTATTTCAATGGACAATGTTTCTCATGTCACAATTTTGGTCATAAAGTTGTTCAATGTGTTGCATATAAAACCATCATGACAAGAGAAGCAAGAAAGAAAAGGATGAATATTGAACCAAAGAGGAATACCTATAACAACTTTTCTCCTCTGCAAAACGAAGTTGAATGCACTTATTGCAATAACTTTGGTCATGAAGAATCTGAATGCAGGAGCAAGGTCCAGCCAAAAGAACATGTTCCCTCAAGCTCTAAAGTATGGAAAAAGAAAGAAATACCGGTTGAAAATTGTGGGATAGCGTTATTTGCAGAAGGTGAATAAAATCAATGGTACATTGATAGTGGGTGCTCAAGACACATGACAGGTGACAAAAGAAAACTTCTTGCATATAATGCTCTAGAAAAGGAAAATAAAGTTACTTTTGGAAATGATACTCCTGCTGTAATTAAAGGAAAAGGGTCAGTGTTTCTAAAAGAAAAGGTGAAGGCTAATGATGTCATGTTTGTGGATGGATTAAGGCATAACCTGTTAAGTGTAAGTCAAATGTGTGATCAAGGAACAGAAGTGGTCTTTAGTTCAAAAGAATGTGTGGTTCGTGATCTTGATACAGGTAAAATTATTATAAAAGGGAAAAGAAATCCAAGAAACCTGTATGTACTGAACGGCAAAGATCAATGTTACTTGAGCAAGTCTTCCGAAAATTGGCTATAGCATAGAAGGCTGGGGCATCTGAGCTTCTCTCAAATCAACAAAAACAACGGACTTCAAGGCTTTGTTCGTGGTCTTCCCAATATTAATCTACAGATAAAAATATCATATTGCAAATCTTGTCGTTCGGTAAACGGAACCCAGTCGATTTGGCCATAAGAAGGATCATCAAGTAGACCTCTTGAACTCATTCATACTGACATCTGTGGACCTATGAGGAAAAATTCACTACGTGGGGAAGAATACTATATCTTATTTATTGATGACTACTCTAGAATGTGTTGGATCGAGTTCATTAAACACAAAGATGAAGCATTTGAAAAATTTCAGATCTTCAAAGCATTGGTAGAAAATGAATTAGATCTAAAAATCAAGTGTCTTAGATCTGATCGAGAAGGAGAATATACATCAAATGAATTCTTTGAATTTTGTGAAAAACATGGCATAAAAAGACAATTCTCTGTAGCAGGCACTCCACAACAAAATGGCATAGCAGAAAGAATGAATAGAACAATTCAACAAATGGCTAGAGCTATGCTTGATGATTCTGGAACTCCTGACATGTTCTGGGGTGAAGCAGCACATACAGCAGCTAACATTCTCAACAAGGCTCATGTTCAGGTAAATAGTGACAAAACTCCATATGAACTCTGGTATGGTAATTCTCCATCTGTGAAGCATTTTAGAGTTTTTGGAAGTAAATGCTTTATCAAAAATAATGATGAAAAGCTTGGCAAATTTGAACCTAGATCAGATGAAGGGATATTTCTTGGTTACTCATCTACAAGAAAAGCATACAAATGTTACAATAAAAGGCTTCGAAAGATTGTTGAATGTATTGATGTTGTTATTGATGAGTCTCCTGCAGCTCCTAAAGAAGAAAAACAAACAACAAAAGAAGATGATGGTGACTTATGTCCTTCTACATCAAATAGAAATGATGTAGACAGTGGATCCAATGAAGAACCTGAAGATGATCTATCTGAAAAAGCTCCATCCAGATATGTTCAAAAGAATCATCCTGAATCTCAAATTTTGGGAGACAAGGAATCAGGTGTACGAACAAGGAGAAATCTTGTGGGATCTTCTAGTCATCTGGCACTTCTATCCACAATTGAACCACACAATGTCAATGAAGCTAGCAAATATGAATTTTGGAATCATGCCATGGATGAAGAGCTTGATCAAATTGAAAAGAATGACACTTGGGAATTGGTACCAAGACCACATGATAAAAATGTCATTGGAACTAAATGGATTTTCAAGAATAAGTTAAATGAGAATGGGGATGTTGTAAGAAACAAAGCTAGATTGGTTTGCAAAGGGTGTACTCAACAAGAAGGTATAGACTTTGAAGAAAATTTTTCTCCTGTAGCTAGAATTGAAGCCATAAGAATGTTTCTTGCTTTTTCAAGTTATCAAGAAATCAAAGTTTATCAAATGGATGTTAAATATGCTTTTCTTAATGGTGATCTAGAAGAAGAAGTATATATAGAACAACCGGAAGGATTCATTTTGGGAAATGATGAAAATCTTGTTTGTAGACTTAAAAAGGCTCTATATGGTCTCAAACAAGCTCAAAGGGCATGGTATTATCGTCTTGACAAATATCTTCATCAACAAGGATTTTCAAAGGGGTCTGCTGATAGCAACTTATACACAAAAATTGAAAATGATAAACTATTGATTGTGGTAGTATATGTTGATGATATCATTTTACAGAATAACGAAAAATCTACAATTAAAAAAATTTATCTAGTCATGCGGCAAAAAATTTGAAATAATGTATAGGAACTACAACATTCTTTGCAACACAGTACATCAAAAGCTGCAGATGGTATATTCCTATCACAAGAAAAATATCTTAACAAATTAGAAAATGGCATAGGAAAGAATGCAAAACTGTAAATACATAATATTAACACGGATACGTCCTAGTTCTCATGATGAGTTCTGGTGGTCTTGAGTCTGAGTCGATGATAAGAAGTCTACTTTATCTCAATCGTACTAGACCAGACATTATGCATGCAGTTGGGATTGTTGGACGATTCCAAGCTAATCCAAAAGAGTCTCACCTTCAGGCTGTCAAAAGAATATTCAAATATCTACAAGGAACTCGAGACTTTGGACTATGGTATCCAAAGAATGTTGATCTTACTCTTCATGCTTACACGGATGCAGATTGGGCTGGAAATGTTGATGATCGGAAAAGCACTAGTGGTGGTGCATTCTATATGGGGCCCCGGTTGGTATCTTGGTTCAGCAAGAAGCAGAATTCTATTGCCTTATCTACAGCAGAAGCAGAATATGTGGCTGCCGCGTCTTGTTGCACTCAACTCCTTTGGATGATGCAAACCTTGCAAGATTTTCAAATCAAATGTACACCTCCTATCTCCATTATGTGTGATAATACAAGTGCCATCAATATCTCAAAGAATCCTATTATGCATTCAAAGACCAAGCACATTCCCATCAAGTATCACTTCTTACGTGAACAAGTGCTTGAACAAAAGGTGAAGTTGGAGTATGTTCCCTCCAAAGAACAAGTTGTTGATATCTTTACCAAACCTCTGCCCAGGGAAGCGTTCGAGTATCTAAGACAGAAGCTGGGAGTGTTCTCTGCCAGTCAAAAGAACAAATCTGCTTAAATTTAGAAGATGGCATTGGATACGCGGATTTCCTGAAACACAGTCGCGTATATATGCGAGTTCATGCACAGAAAACCGCGTATGTCTGATTGCTGACATTTTTCAGTTTGGAGTCAGCTCTCTTCAGCACAGCTGCAGTGCTGTTTGGTATCTCTGATACTGTTTGGTATCTCTGGTGGTGTTCCAGTTCTCATAATTCTGTTTCTAATGTTTTGATGAAGATGCCTTGATGATTTGTTGGTGGAAGTTTTCGGGATGCACAAACTAAGGGGGAGCCTTAGTCATTTGGAAAGATTGCTTGGTTGCACAGATTCAGGGGGAGCATTAGCTTTGCTGAGTATAATGCAGTGTTGGCATTATTATGGTTCTGAAATATGTTCTCTTTCTTGAGGAATTTCTGGTGTTGGTCATAAATGGTCATATTTATATTTTGGTGAAAAGGTCTTGTTGAGACCCATGATGTAAAAATTGTAATATTCAGTCATGTAAGGACTTGTCATTTTTGTAAACCCACTTGGTTGGGTAGCTGAGTCAAATTTTGTAAAGCCACTTGGTTGGGTACTTGAGTCTTATATGTAAATCCACTTGGTTGGATATTTGATGTAAGTATGAGTCTTTGGTGATAGGAAGTTCATAGAGTCATGTACTTCATTGAAACATATGGATGAACTTTCAGCATGAACTCAGGGGGAGCTTGGTCACTTCAGTATATCAGATCTGCAGAACAGGGGGAGAGTGTGTTGGTTTTGATCCACCCTTTGCCCTTGATGTCAAAGGGGGAGAGTGACATGGTGTTTGAATGAAGAGAAAGAATGGTGTCAAAAATGGGGAATGTGACATGGTGTCATTGTATTCTTAATGTACCTATCTGTTGTGGTAACCAAACACCATCGTGGTTGCCATCAAGTCCAAAGGGGGAGATTGTTGGAAATATGATGCAGAGTGTTGTCCTTGATGGCAACCCACTTAATGAAGATGAAGACATGAGATTGTTGGCATATGTTGTCCTTGATGGCAATCCACCTGATGAGAGAAGTTATTTCTGAAAGCTTAATGGACTTGAAATGATACTAAAGGCAGTGTACGGTAAGAGCAGAAGGAAATTCAATATGTGCTAATATCTATGGTGAAAAGAGTATGTCTCAAGGCATATGCGGATCTGTCTAGGAGAAGTCGCGTATGCACGCGGGAAACAACGTGCCAAGTCGCGTATGGGAAAAAGCGCTCATAAAGTGCAAAACCAGGGGTAACCACCATGGTATTGACCCATTGTATTGGGTAATGATTCGTCTAAATGACCCCGTCCAGGAATACCATCGGAAGTAATGTGGTTTTGGCTCATGGTATTGAAAAATGGTAAACCTATATAAGGAGAAGAAATTCATTGTGCAAATCATGAGTGTGGGTGCAAGATGTCTGAGCTTGAATGAATACTTCTCTCTGAAGTAGATCTGAATGGAAAGGGTTACAGTTGAATGATAGATCTGAATGTATGATGCACCAATGATGAAGAAGGGGATCTAGATCTGAAATTTACTTGTATTTGCTAGATCTGTTTATGGAATGATTAGATCTGTGATGAGGCGAACATCTGTCTGAGGTAAAGGGTAAAATCTGAAGTGATGTATCTGTTGTGAAGAATTGCAATGACATAAAAGTCTGAAGAACCATACGCTAGTTCGCCGAAGAGGAAGTGCGTATATACGCGGCTTCGCTGAAGAGAAAGCGCGTATGCGCAATAAAATTAGCTCTGTAATATGTACAGAAGTATACGCTGGTTTATGTGAACGGAAGCGCGTATATACGCGACATCAGAGAAAGGAAAGCGCGTATGCAAACTAGGGTTTGCTGAAGTTTGTGGTAAGAAATGTCTGATCTGTTCTGCTGGTTTACTGATATCTGTCAGTGAGTTATATGTATCTGTTTCATGGTTGACTGTGCTTAAAAGTATGGAGTGGGTCCAGTCTGAAAATATGATGAAACGTGGCCTGCAAGTGGTGTCCTAAAGGATGCTTTGGATCTAGTGTGAAAATTGATGAAACGTGGTCCATAGAGGTGCTAAGGGTTGTAGCCTTCAGTCAGGGGGTTGTAGCTCCCTTCCAGGTGAGGCTGGTAAACGAGAGCAGGGGGTCGTAGCTCCCTTCCAGGAGAGGCTGGTAAACGAGTCAGGGGGTTGGAGCTCCCTTCCGGGAGAGGCTGGTAAACGAGCGCAGGTGGGTGCCTGCGTGCTGGTAGAGTCTGCACCAGCACATATGTTGTAAGATGTTTTCTCTATAATAAAATATTGAAGGCTGAGCAACTGCAGCGGTGGTTTTCTCCCGACTTGGGTTTCCACCTAAAAATCCTGGTGTTCATGTGTGATGCTTTGTATGATGGTTTATTCTGTTCTTACTGCACATGTTTACTGTTTATAGAACATCTAATGAATGAATGATGGAATGATATAAGTGAAGAACTAATGGCATAATTAGATCTCTACTAATACGCGAGTTGTATGAAGGATATCCGCGTGTATACGCGAGTTTACTAAAGGAAAGTAGCGTATGGGTTTTAGAGAGTGAAAAAGTAAAAAGTTTTGAATATGCAGTAAATACTAATTCATCCCCCCCTCTCAGTATTTTTCCCAACACGGCCAGCGGAAAAAGACAAATCCAATAAAGCCAAAATCCGGAAAGGGAGTGAGTGAAATTGATGTATATTTGAAAAATGTAAATGTTGTAATTATTTTTGTAGTTTGTGATGCAAAAAATGCAAAGACAGTATCTACACTGAAAAGACAAAATCACTTCCTTAGCATGGAAATTTGTACATATTGTAGTAATTCTAAAATGAAGTTGGAAAAGACAAAGGAGACGAGGAAACCAAAGTCTCTTATTTATTCATACCAAATTCCTTATGAAATACAAACAGTCATGTGAGAATTTCTATATATAATATCAATTTGATAAGCTCAATAAGGAGAGAGAGAGAGAAAATATAGAGAATGAAGAATATAGAAGAATAAAGCAGAGAACATTAAGAGAAGAAAGAGAAGCTACAGAACAGAGCTGATATCTGAGGTAAATCAACAAACATTCAGTTTGTTAAATTGAGGAAGTTGGAGTTTCCCTATCAAGTTGCAGCTTGATAGCTGTCAGTTGTAGCTGACTGAGGTTGAAGCCTCCTGTAGGTTGGTGCCTACAGAAAATTGAAGGGAGTTGGAGCTTCCTTGCAAGTTGTAGCTTGCAGAATTGAGGTTGGAGCCTCCTGTGGGTTGGTGCCTACAGAAAAAACAGTGGTGAGAGGGAGTTGGAGCTTGCCTTTGCATCACAACAATAATAAGATGTGGTTTTCTCCCTTTATGGGTTTCCACTTATATCTGGTGTCTCTGTGCATGATGTTTATGTATTGATCTGATTTATATCATCTGCTTAATACCTGTTGCTCTCATATTAAGTCTGTTGTTCTATTATATTAATACTTGCTGCTCATATTCTAAGATTACTTACATATTAAGCTGTACATGAAATGAAGATGTATGTTAGTTTGAATAAAAGGTTTAAAAACTCTATGAATGTGTTAAACTGATTCACCCCCCCCCCCCTCTCAGTTTAACTAAGAGTTCAACACTCTTGGTTGTCATGATAGTTATCTTTGGCATGAAATGAATGAATTACTGCTAAGATATATTCAGGATGTACATTTTCCAAATCTTCATCAATATCTACAAGGTATTGTATGATATCTTTAGATTGATCACAACAATTTTCAGCTAATGATAGAGATCGAAAAATTTCTTTAAAGTGCTCATAAAATACCTTGTGGAGATCCTTTAAGGAAAACAAACTAGCAGGTTTTAGACCCTCATACCATTCCCTTTCCTTCCCATATAATGTTAGCATGAACATATTCATAAGGAATTCCTCATGCCATTCAAATTTTAACCCCCATACATGTATATGAAACTTGATGAGGTGTAACAAAGGGTTATCAAACTTTTGATCTTGAAATATAGGCAGGTTTTTGTCCCAATTTATCCGAGGCAATTTGTGTGGGAATCCAGGGATATGATCTCTACTCATTGGGGCATATCTTCGTTGTATTCTTGGATCCATCTCTGTTTAATCAAAAAAGGGTCACTTCACCTTTTCAACCAGTCTAGAGTCTTCTATAAGTGGAGTATTTAGGTCTATTGAGATTTGTGGAGTCACCAAGTAGATGATTTCAAATTTGTTTTCCACCATCATCATGATTGGGATTTATTAATGCATTCCCAGGAGAGTCTAGGGGAACTAGTGGGGTCAACAGGGCTACTGAAGACCATTGGAGTCTCAAGGTGGAGGATACTTACTGTTTTAAGGATGTGTTTTTTTCCACCATCAACAAATAAATACCAATCTAAGGATGTTTGTGGGTTTTCTCAAGTCCTAAGGAATGCTTATATTGTCACTAACTCAAAAAGTCCCACCATGATCGCCACTATGTTAGGTGATGAGGTGGTGATAATCAGTAGATAGTGTTTGACAAGGGCTTCTGAATTTTCTAAGGATGTATAAGCTTGTTACTTACCCGAAAAGTTCCACCGTGATCTCCACTATGTTAGGTACCTGTAGTTTTGGCAGATTGGAAATGACCAAAAAGACAAGGGTAACATCAAACCAATCTTTGGAATCCTAGGACCTAGCCTTCCTGGACTCAGAGAGGGCTCTCTCTATGTTTTCTTGTAAAGGATTTAAATTGTTGATTTTATGGTTTAAATTTTTAGGCTAGTTATAGGGTTTAGGGTTTTCTTGTTTTTTTTGTTTGGTTGGATAGGTTGTTAAGAAAAATAGGTAGAGTAAGAGAGAAATCAATCCATTGGGCTATGGGGTCTACAAAGGCCTTGAAAAGTGAAAATTGAGTCAAGGATAGTTCATAGGGAAAGTTGGCAAGGCCAAATGGATCTACGTAGGTCTAGGGAGAGTGAAATAAACATGGAGTTGTGTAAACAATGAGTTAAGGGGCAATCAAGGATCCTTTAACAAAATAGTAAAACAAGGAAAAAGCTTTTAAGATGATAGCATAACAAATTTGAAGAGCAATGAAGGATTCTTCAATATCAACTAGGCTAAGAAATTCTTAAAAACAACAAATAAGTGAGCCAAGATAGTAGTGAAGGATTCTCTAAAACTTGCCTGCAAATAGATAGAAATTTAACATAACATCTTAGTAATATTGAAGAGAATTCAAGGATTCTTTAGTAAAATTATGAGGAAGAAAACATAGAAATCAGAGGGTGTAGACAAACCAGGGTGCCCGAGGCATATCCTACTCTAATATTTCTATCCCATGATCAAAGAAACATATTGAGAACTAAATAAAACAAATAAAAATATGGAAAATAGCACCATATCACCAAGCTTAATGAATCCTAAGAGTGAGACTGATCCATGGAAGCACAGTCCAACACCATCACAAGGTACCAAAGCCAATTTCACAAATAAACTCGGAGTCTATTTCATATTATGTTTAGCAACCAACCAACAATTACAATGATGCCTCAATGCTCTATTTAACCAGAAAATGAGGAGGTGGAAACCCTAAGAGGTTTCTAGAAAACATAAATACATCATAAATGCCAAATTTGTCCATTAAGACCATGCAAGGCCCAAGGCACATAATAACTATTGCAGTAAATGAAAGATAAATTAAACATAACTCCTCAAACCAATCTGGAGTGCTTTTCCCAAAAAAAACTCGAAAATATCCTTCAGTGTGTTTTGTTGACTTTTTGCAAGGGCGCAGCTTCAGAGGTCCAAGGGCGCAGCACATGCACCAGAAAAATGGGTCACCTTGTAGCTGGGTTTTGAAGGCCTTCCCGATGTCAGAATGAGCTCTGTGATAGCTCGTTGGAAAGCATATCAAGTCTAATTTCCAAAACAGCCCTTGGTTTTCTGATTAGAATCCATATCAATGCTAAAAAAACCAAAACTCCCAAGGATGATAAGGGCACAACACAGGCTCTAAAAACAAGGCAGAAAGGTGAAATTTAGGGTGTTTTTGGCACTTTTGGGGGGCCAAAACTGCTCCAAATGATCTGAATTTTTTTGGGGATAATGTAATTGACCTGGTGATTCCAAAAATTTAATCCATTTCCTCTGAGGATGCCTCAAAAAAGAGCGCATCACCAAGGGTGCTGCGCTCTTGGACCTCAAAATCAGTCAAAAAACCAAATTTGTCAAAAACTTGCCAAAAGGTGCAACACCTTTTTGCAGAGGGAATTTGGAGGCCTTCCCGGGGTCCAAATTGGAACCATGATAGCTCATTGGAAATATTATTCTGTCTAATTTTCAAATATGCATTGTTTTCTATTATTGGAGTTGATTTTACCTATCAAAAGTTGATTCTCCCAATACTGGTAAAAAAGTGTTGAATGATGGTGCATAAATACAGAGTGTTGGTGCAAACAATGTTTGGAGGCCTTTCTCAAATCTAAATTGAGCTCAGGATAGCTAATTGGAAATATCTTCCAGTCTAATTTCTAAATATACCTTTTTTTCTTTGATTGGAGTTGATTTGACATGTCAAAAGGTAATTCTCCCAAGACTGGTCAAAAAGTGCTAAATGATGGTGCAAAAATGAAAAGTGCTGGTGCAGACAACTTTTGGAGGATTTAATCAACTCCAAATTGAGCTCATGATAGCTCATTGGAAATATAGTCTAGTCTAGGTATCATTTGACTCATCAAGTAAGTCATTTGTACACTCCAGCTATGAGAAAACTATATTTTCCTAAGGTCACTCCTGAAGTGCAGTAATTCTCTCGTGACACCTATATTTTTGACATTCCTCTAAAACCATGACACCTGTGTAAAATCTGAAGGAGGTTTTTCTTCTTGGACCTATGATGGAAAAAAAAAATCTCTCATGTTTATCAAATTCATCTCTGTTTGGTCAGAGACATAGTTTGAAGCAAAACTGGCCCAGCTAGGTGTGACACATGGCTTGGCTCTTGGAAATAATTCCTGGAAAAATATGGAGGCATGATGTTTATGAGTTGATATGGCTTCACGATTACTGATATGACCTACCATATGGATCTTCTTCTCCTATGCCTCTTTTTCATAACAAACCCTAGCCTAGTGGAAGAGGAAAATTAGGGTTTAGTGCTTCCTCCATGTTATTTTCTACAATTTGTCACTATTTGGCACACTGCTGGACATTCAAGCTCAAAACCTTACTCTCTACAAACACAAGTGTTTTCCTATCTTCTTTCCATGAGCTATCTTGAATCAGTATCAGACCTCCTACCTCATCAAATTTCTGCTGATGGATCTCTTAACACTCCTGCAGAAGTGTCAAAATATTAGCATTTACAAAACTTGAAATTTGACAAGGTAGTATTCTTTGGAGATTTTCACATCTTCTTTGAATAGCGATGTCTCAATATTCCAATACATTTGAGTCAGCCTTTTGCACAAGAAAAGCAATATTTGGAACACCAATGATGACCTCACAACCTATAAAAACCTAGTTGACATAGTGAGAGGGCTCTTTGACCTAACTTCACTGAAGATTGGCCTAGAGCTTCAAGTGAAAAACATAGTTTTGACAAAGTGGTGTATTGAAGATCCAAAATCCAATGTACTTGATTTATCTAAATAGCCTACAAAGATAGTTTTGAGACCATCACTGCTTGAGGGACATGGTGAAAATGTGAATGAGCTAGGCTATAGGTAACCCTAGATGGAAAATGGGGTTATGGTCAAGGGAAAAAATAAAGTAATGATGTTATAGGGTGGAAAAAGGGATGGGGATGAGTGATATAAGCCAATGAGGAGTTTTGGGAGTGGCAGTTTAACCATGGAATGGAAAAATAGTAGAATAGTGAAAATTTTGGTATAAGGATAATGAAGGTAGTGAGATTTCTAAAACTCACAATATTCATGAATCTTGTTTTTAGAAATCTAGGATCAATATTTAGTCATCTAAAAATAACAAAATTATTGATGACTAACAGGTACTATGGCGAAGAAATTTGGTTAGGAATCGACACAAGTTCAAGGCTAATTCAGCAAAAAATCGCCATAAGGATAAGATGCAAGGTGAAAATAAATTTAAGTTTCCTTTGATTATAGAATAATGTAGAAACAGTATGTTTACTACAAATTTAGGTTTCTATTATGAAAGTTTCGAAAATGTGCAGCATTCCAGTGTCGAAGTCAGCAACGGTTGGTTAAGGGAATCAAGTAAAAATTTGTCGTTTCATGAAAACCTCCAATAATGAAATTAGGGAAATTTCGGTTGATTAAGATTGGAAGAGTGGGGACATAGTATCCTCATCTTCATTTTTGGTAGTCCAAAGAGATTTTGGGGTCCAAAATATTCCCAGTGGGGAGGTGTGATCAGGAGATCAAGTCCATTGTTAAAAAATGCTCAAAAATAAAAGTTCTCAAAAGCGTTTGTGACATGAGCGACCAGAAATTTCTCGTCACTGCGATTCTAGCACCACGAATGGTTCACAAAACAGAGGTTGTATGAAGAAGTTATTAAGGTTTGAAAGGCCCAGTAAACTCCAAAAAAATGAGATTTTGACCCAATTTGACTTTGTATAAAAAAATTTCAAAAAATATATTTGGGAAAATACTTTTTATTATAAATTTTTCAGGCCTATCAGAGGGTACCACGTGGCCCCAGGCTGGAGGAGAAATTTTTTATTAAATTTTTTTTAAAGGCCATGAGGATTGAACCTTCGACCTCGCATCCGCCCGTCCCACCCGCATACTAGCCCGCCTACCGTGAATTTCTTAACGCTAAGGGCTACGTATTTATGTTAAAGTATAATGTGTATGTATATGGGGGTTGGGTATGCTAGCCCCGAAGGGGAAACTCCCAAACATATGGAATTGTGTTAAGAACCTCAGGCCTAACCATTAACCATACCACTCGGCTGTTAGCACGAATTCCATTCACATGGCTCTTAAACGTGGCATAAAGTTTTAGCCCGACGGTTAGTCCGACCGTAATGTCTGGCGGCCGGTCACATGCCACTCTCAGCATTAAATTTAACTCCCATTCTACAGTGGTTTCAGCTAGTGGATCTCCAAGCTCGGTGGTGGTTGCTAATTTTTCAGCACTAACTGAAGTTCCTCCAATTTTGGAGGAGTTTTTTAAGGGACATTGGACAGTTTACTATTTTGGTCATAAATCCTTGTATATTCGACCAATTTTGATGAAAGAATAGTCAATTTTGGGTAATTTTGACATTATAAACACATTGGCAGAGATTTGAGAGCCATCATAGGTCATCGTGTGTAGGTTTTTCTTCAGGAGAGGTCAAGGAACCACTAGGGCCACTAGGGTGTTTTCAGTGTTTTGATTATCCATTCTTTGTTTTTTGAAAATGAGTAGTCATTCCTGACTAATTCAAGTATTTTGAAGCTGTTTTTATAGAGTGCACAGCCCTTTGATACTTTTATTCACATTTACTTGCCGTTTTTTAGCAATAAGATATGAGTGACGTGCCATTGGGAGCTGGACTAGAAGATGTAGCCGAGAAGGGTGAATTGATTCATTAAATTTACTGAGTATTGTTATATGTGATGTTTATTTCTTTGTTATATACTACTGTACAATTTTATACAACCAATTTACATGCTTTAACCTCACATAAAAATATGTTTAACTAAGTTAAAACCATTTGTTTCACCTGCAAACTTCAGTGAACCATATGCACACAATTTAATTATTGTTTGGATACATAGCGCAATAAAAATAACACATTCCATTTAGATCAGTAACTTGATCTAAATGGAATGTATTAGTTTTTTTGTGATAATTATCCAAATAGTAATTAAATTGTGTGCATAAGGCTCTCTCAAGTTTGCAGGTGAAACAAATGGTTTTAAATTAGTTAAACATATTTTTATGTGAAATTAAAGCATGTAAATTGCATGTATAACACTGTACAGCAATATATAAAAGAGAAATAAACATCACATGTAACAATACTCAACAAATTTGATGAAGCAGCTCACCCCTCTAGGGCTACATCTGCTGGTCCAGCTCCCAATAGCATGTCCCTCATATATTATTGCCCAAAAATGGTAAGTAAATGTGAATAAAAGCCTCAAATGGTTGTGCTCTCTGTAAAAAAAACTTCAGAATGCTTGAATTATTCAGGAATGACTATTCATTTGCAGAAAATAGAGAATGGATGCTCAAAACACTGAAAACACCCTAGTAGCCCTACTGGTTCCTTGACCTCTCCTGAAGCAAAACCCACATAAGATGACCTTTGATGGCTCTAAAATTTCTTCCAATGTGTTCATAATGTCACAATTAGCCAAAAATGACTTTTCATTAATAAAAAATGGTCGAAATCTGCAAGAGTTATGACCAAAACAGTAATTTTCCCAATGTCCCCTAGGAAAGCTCCTCCAAAATTGGAGGAACTCCAGTTAGGGTTGACAAATTATCTCCACCGCCAAAATTAGTGGTTTCGATAGCATCTCTGCTAGATAAACTGCCAGAACTGGTAGTTAACATAAATGCTGACAATTTAGGTGGTCACATGTGGATAAAGTAGTGGTTTTCATGGACGGTTACCTCGGACCTCACTGACAGCTGCATTAAATGCCAACTCTTCGCATGTGATCACTCCGTGGATTAAAGGCCGAAATAATCGTCACTGGTTTGCTGAGAACCCTGGTTTTGGGTGGATAGACGTATGGTGGGGGGATGGCCTCCCCAACCCCCACTGCATAAAAAATTAAACTTCAAATACAAGCACTGAACTTAGGGGTTAAAAACCAAGTGGTAGCCCGAGTGGTCGGGCACGTGCACTGTCGGGTGGGAGGCCTCACGTTCGAACCCTGCAACCCTTAAAAAAAATTACAATGACATTTTACCTCCGGCTTGGGGACACCTGGCCAGCCTGGATCATTGGCCCAATAAACTATATAATAAAAATGTTTTTTCAAATATATATTTTTTTTGAAATTTTTATACAAAGTCAAATTGGGTCAAAATGTCATTTTTTTTGGAGTTTACTGGGCCTTTCAAACCTTAATAACTTCTGCATACGAACTCTATTTTTCAAACCATTCATAGCACCAAAATCGTAGCGACGAGGCCTTTCCGGTCGCTCAGTTTGCAAACACTTTTGAGCATTTTTTAGCAATGGACATGATCTCCTGATCACACCTCCCCATTGGGAAGATTTTGGACCCAAAAGCCTTTAATCAACTATTCATAAGATGAGGGTACATGTCCCTCACATTTTCCACTTCAATCCATATTTCCTTACTTGGTTTTCTACCTTTGATCCCAATCCAAAGATAATCAACACTTCCTCTTTTAGAAGTGTGTGTCCTCCTGTCAAGGATGGCATCCTCCTTGAGCTCGTCTAGAAATTCTGGTGAGAAATCCTCCATTGATGGAAGCTAAATGTCACTCCCTTGATCATCATCAATGGAGGTTCATACAAACATAAATTCTCCAAATTGACAACGAAATACATTTTAATCAAGGAAAATTTTAAGGATGGAAGTTTATATTAAAGTTTAGAAACCTTGGCGAATCTTACTAGTCCCTAATATGCAAATTGTAAAATGTTTGGCAACATTTTTGTAAAAATATTTAGATTTATAATGATTTATATTAGTATATATAATTTTTTGGAGATTTTTAAGGTAAAATAATTTTATACTATAAAATGTGGGCGAATCATTTTTAGAAAAAAATGGAAATTGGCAAATCCTTTTTTTGGAAAAAACATGGAAAATTAGCCCACCTGTGAATATTAGCCCCTAAATTTTTCCCTGATTTGCATATATGAAGGCAATTCAAGTTGAAATGCATTATTACCAAATTTTTTAATAATCTTTAATGGACCATAATGAATGGGCTTCAGCTTTTTACCTTCTCCTTGCATCCTTTCTTTGCTTATGTGCAACCATACTTCGTCTCCTTCTTGAAACTTGTGATCAACTCTATGTTTGTCATGCCTTTCCTTGTACTTGCTTTGACTCTTCTCAAGTTGTTCTTGAACTTTCTGATGAATAAGCTGAATTTTCTCAATGAACATGTGAGCTTTGTCAATGTCACTATTCCCATCAATGGCAACATCCTTCTCAAGAATGAAATCTAGAGGTGACTTTGGAAAATACCCAAATCAAGCTTCAAAAGGTGAAGTATTTGTAGAAGAGTGTTTGGCCTGGTTGTATGCGTGTTGAATGTAATGTAGATGCTCATCCCACAACTTAGGATGCTTGCTACAATAACCTCTCAAAAGATGCACAATGGTTATGTTCACTACCTCGGTTTGGCCATCTATTTGCTGATGAAAAGAAGTACTCTTTTTCAACTTGGTGTCCATCATCTTCCATAGATTGGACCAAAAATTCCCAACAAATCTGGAATCCCTGTCACTAACAATATAAGTAGGCAAACCATAATGAACCCATACATGTTGAAAATATAATTCAGCAGTTTTTTCAGGAGTAATATATTTCTTACATGGCATAAGAATACACATCTTGATTTAGGCACGAAACATAGACTAAAAATGATGACCAACATGTCCAGCCTTACATCTTCTTTGAGGGTGACATAGTCTTACTTTATGATCAAGAAGAAGATTTGATAAGTATAGGAAAATTTGAGCCGCCATGGCATGACCCCTACATTGTCAAAATAGTTCTGGATAAGGCTGCCTACGAGTTATTAGATTATGATGGAATTCCATTGGCACAACCTTGAAATGGGCTACATCTTAAACGTTACTATGCTTAGTTGAGCACAGTAAAATTTTGTATTATATTGTATATATGATTTTGATTTGCATTTACTATCTTAGTTTGTTTTTCTAGAGATTTCTTGAAGTTATTAATCCACTTTACATTTTGACGCAGATGACTGAATCTTTGGAACCATTCGTTAATGGTGCTAGTCGTAGTACGCAAAATCTATCCTCTGTAGCATGGGCCATTTTTGCTCGAGGTGGCGAGTTAGTGAGTTTTCAAGGGATTTGTATCGGCCAATCTACAAACAATATCGCTGAGTATAACGTGTTGATTAAACTTCCCTCTGATGCCATTTTGTTTGGTATTAATCGTATCATCATTAGGTTAGAATCACAACTTGTTGTACTGCAACTTACTAGCGTTTATAATGTCTAAAATCCAACCCTACATCGTATGTCCTAAGAGTTTGAATTTTGGAAAGACATTTTGATTACATTCAATATGAACACATTTCCAGAAATTCAAACACATTAACTGATTCCTTAGCGAATTATGTTTTAAACAGGCATTTGCAACACATGTAAAGACATATTTTCAATTCACATCACATAATTGAATAGGATTTCATAATAAACAGAGGAAAACACTGAAATCAAATAGATAGATAGTTATAGGTTTTTACAAAAATTTGTGGCCAAGGCACATTGGTCATCTAACCTCAAAATGTATTCAAAATGTCAAAGTAAACTAGTGATGCTTGTGATAACAAGCTACTGATCTAGCTATCCTATGAAATAACTGCATCCAACAGTTAGGAACGCCAATAGCATGGTGTTGTAGTCTCATAGGTAACTCTTCGATCTGGAAATTCAGAATCCCAAGAGTCAATCCCTCCACATGTTGTTGTAGCTCCACAAGATTCTCGGTCATATCTATATCCCGAAGGACTTCTTTCCTGACAACCCTCTCTTCTAGCTCATCTATTCCCTACTCTGACTGACCTGCTTGTATAACACGACCCACATCTGTGTACATAAAAACGTTATTTTAGTCTTGGGAAACACAAAAATACAAAAACATGTAGAAACCTTAGAAAAAATAAAAAAAATTGGTCAAATCATTCTTACCTATTGCACCCCATTGAGCGCCATCTGGTGGAATCAAGTCTGGATCTCCATGGAATTCTATGCCTGCATATGCATACTGATCTATGGAAACCATTTGCCATCTGAACCGGGCAAAGAATGAAGTAGAGAATACGATGGTAAATTGACCAACATGTCTAGCCATATATTCAACCCATCTCTTCATCTGTGGATCTCTAGGGCCAGATATGTCCAGTGTAACATGTTGTGGTTGCATCAATGGAATCCGCTATAAGGAAAAGGAAATCAGGATCAAGCCATAGTTGTAATTATTCTTCCTTGCACCCTTTGCTTTAGTCAGTTGTTCTTTCATCTGAAAGGGTACAACTTCAGCCCAGTTAAATATTGTTGGTTCTAATCACTCAAGTGCATACTGCATATATGATCTGTTTCCAACATGTAGTGTTTCGAAACCAACAAGATTTATAATAGTAAAAGGGATGATTATCAAAGGTAGATCACGCACATCGCGGATATTTATTTTCCCATATTTACTCAATTCAGTACTTGGATGACAATTTTGGCTTATTGACTCTCCTCCAAGAGCAGATACTACAAGGCAAATGGCAGAACCTCACCTCGATAATCCAGTGAGAAAGTAAATGTCCTCAACCAATATTGGGAGCACTTTGTCCCCAATGTGAAAATCATGTGATACCGGATCCCATGAATGAACTAGGAACTCCAATAGTTCCATTTGTTGCCTCATCCCTGACAATCTAAAGTATTTAAGCAACCTGCAATCTCTGAGGTCTCTTACTGTACCTTGATCATTTAGGGCAATCATATTATGTTCTTCATGCTCTCTTTCTCGCCACGTATGAATCTGATGAATACCTAAAATACAATCATAAGCTTCATTAGGATCCATTTCATGCGCCCAACGCACCCCGGGTCAAGGGATAAAGCGTTGCAATGCATCTAACCTTCAATTTCAGTGCACTTCAACACACATTTCAACATTCAAGGGTGTGTTTCCCTTAGAGCATGATATATTTACCCTAAGGGGCTCAAAACCATAAAAAAATACGATGAAATGCACAATAAATGATGCTAAAATAAAGATAAGGTTCATAGCTCCAACTTGGAACAAACAGAAAGTGAAATCGTCCACTGAAACTGGCGCAATCAACTACTGAAGTTCGAGGGAAAAACTGGTTCAAAGCTCCTAATTTTCATATGGTAACTTTAGAATGGTAAAAACTCTTTTAATCAGTCAATTTGATTATTTTAAATCATATTTAATGTTGTGACTATGGTTTTTATTCAATTTTTCTATGAAAAAGGTGTTTTTTAATCCGTTTGATGGTTTTCTAAACACTTTTTACACCTGATACAGTGAGTTTAGTGTGCACACTTATTCAAGAATGATTTGACCACAAAGCATAGTTTTATCCTTCTTTTTAGAGCTTTGATAAAAATGAAAAAGGAATTGAAGCGCACTTTTATCTCTTTTTCGAGCTTCAATAACTGCGGAAAAAAAACCCCCTGGAGTCTTCTTTTAGCCATTTTTAGACTTCGATAATATGAAAAGATTGTCGGGCACTTGTCTTTTCGAGCGTAAAAGTAAATGAAACTACATCTACTTAGTATAATTTTAACCCTTTTCCAGATTAAGATAGATTATTTACAAAAAAGGAAAACCTTAGTCGAACATGGCTAAGTGGTTTTCTTAGGTATCATTTTTCACTTTTTGGACCTGAGCGAGAAATTTATGAAAAATGACACATGGAGTTTTCTTTTTGTCCTCTTTTTCAAAATCTCTAAACATGAAAAAGGATGAGGTTTTAACTATCGTTAGACATGTTAAAACATAAAATAGTGACAGACTTGTTGATCATGGCAAGATCGAGTTTCATTTATCGCTAGACTCATTAAATTATTAGATAGCGATGGATTCACCGAATGGGTCAAATTATAGATCAAGCATATGTTACCCTCCTCAAGCTTGTTAAAAAATAATGAGGTACTAGTCAGAAATGACTGGGGAAAATTTGGGAAAAAGAACAGAACAATTTATGGTAGCAGTTTTCTCTTGACATGACACTTTCACTCCATCACTGTGACTTTTGGGTTAGGGATTCTTCTTGACGGTTCATCATACCTATGGTCCATCTATCATCACTTTGGTTTTGAGTCAAAGTTTCCAACTCATATCAGTGTCGTTGATATGTTCAAGAGAAGTCATCTAGTAAATCCTCATCTTTCTGCAATACTCATAAACCTTCATTTTCATGAGATTCATCCTTAAACATTTCTATATCAAGTCACATTTTGTCTCTAAAATCATTACCCCCGTTTCGCGATAAATTTGCTTCCTGTCGACCTCAGATCATCATCTAGGAAGTTTACTTAGAAACATCTTCCAGTATCCTGAGGCTTGCTACATCATTGACAGGTTTCTCACTTCCGGACCTTTGACCGAAATATTTTTTTTGGCATTCGACATAAAATCATTTATTCATGCCTTGAAAATTGCGTTGCAGTACCTTAAGAGCCATTAACATCAATGGTATTTTTCTCGCGTCTATTAATAGCTCACAACATTGGCTGGTAATCAGAAAATGTCTTCCCATGTTCAACTTCAGATCATATATTCGCATGGTTAGACTTGTACCTGAACGAACGAGTGAATGAGATAAGAGGACCTCGAATCTAGTTTCATCCATCCGGGCTGCAATTTCATGATTGTTGTACACATCATCTGTATGATGGTTTTACACATAGATCGTCATCCGAACATGGGCCAATATCTATAGGCATGTCTATATCGGGCAACATTCTGATGTAGACAAATTTCTAAATTATGTACATATTAGGATAGGTTATGTGCTGAGAATGGGTATGCCTCCCTTAGCAATTCATGATCAAGATGAAAAATATCATGATGTAATGTATTGCAAGTTTGATGCAGGTCACCGTCCACTTCAGATCCTTCTCATCACATCGTAAAGCATCTCATCCAAAAATTATTATTATTTTGACTTCATGCTTTAGGGGGAAACTCTTATAGGTCAATTTGGGCATCATCCCCCAAGACCTGGTAAAATTGGGCATCATCCCCTAGGACCAATGAATAGGGTCTATCATCCCCTTATATTTCATTTTCTATATGCCCTAAGTGAAGACATTAATTTCATGGCTTCAATTGTGAGATTTCCAAGGTTTGAATTATATATTATATGACACACTAACTCACCAACACTCCTTTGCAAGGGACTAACTGCGTTGCAGTGCCAATACCTCCATGCAAGGGTGCACTGCAGTGCACTTCCTGACACTCAAGGGTGCGTTGGCCACCTGGGAGCGAAATCATCACTTTTCCAGGAATCTCCACATGGATAGTGCCTTCTAGAAGAGTCCATATGAGTCATACTTTGAATCAAGTGTCCATCTGCCATCTTTGAACTTGGAAACATATCTTGCCTATTATTAGAAATCAATTCAATGAGAAACTACCATTAGTTTCCCTATAAATTGAGCACTCATATGAGTGCTAGGGATGAAGAATTTTGTACAAAGTTATGGTGTTGGATTCTCATTTGATAAGAGATTGGAAGTACTAATATGCTGCTGAGATGATGCTGGATGTGATGAGGCTGGAATGAAGTTGGAGCACGTTGATGAAAAATCGATCCATTGGTTGTAACATTCTACTCCTACTCTATTAATAAAGATATATGTTCATTTTCTCAATACATATGTCTATATCTTGTGAAATGTATTCTTTATGATGTATGTATTCTCATATCAAATCGGTTTGATTTGATTAAGATAAGTATATACTCGTACACTGTATGTTGTTTGTTGTTCTCTGGATTTGATTGCAGGAATTGATCTAGTGGCTTGAATTGGATTGAGAGCGACGACAACATCGACAAAAGGAGAAGGCATAATATTCCGAAATTTCCAGATCATATTTGGAATATTAGAGTCCTTGATTTTCTTAATGAATTAAGTAAATAAAAGGGTGGACAGACCCACAATCCTCATTATGAATAAATATCCACTTTTGTGTGTGTGAATGTGGATTAATTAAGCCTAGATCTACATAAAAAAGTAGTTGAGAAACAACTAATGTGAATGAAATTAGAGAACCTGTCTCATTAATGAGATAGATCATGGAGGTTGACACAGTTAACTGAGATCTTGAAGAGATCAAACAAAAGGTTGATTCAGTAAAATAAGATCTTGAAGATGTCAAAAAAAAGATCATGAGACACTCATGAAAAAATGATGGAGGATGATTTCCAAACAAAGCAAACTTGATGGAGAAGGTGTACATTGCACCTAGACATGATGGTTGATTTGGTCAAACAACGCAGTCCAACTTGGAGGATCTTGTCCACATACACTGCGCAGTCTAGATGAGGGCCAAGGCTTGGGAAGGCTCAAATTTTATATAAAGAAGATGAATTCAAGGATGAGGGCATTCTGATTATTCTTGATGTAAAGATCTTTTCAGATCTAGAATTGCCATGTGACATTCCATTGCTTTCTCGGGCTATTTAGCAGAGATTGCAAGTGTTGTTTAGCACAGGGTGTTCCTGGTCGGGAATCCCACCCCTTTATTAGAGGAGCTGTAGAAAGAGTATTGTACTTCATATTACATCAGGATTTGAGTGCCACATCTCTTTTCCTACTTTCTGCAGAACATTCATATTCAGAAATTGCAGATTTCTGAAGATCAGTTTGGAAGGAGGAAGTTGTCTCAGTACTTCAGCTGGAGAAATGGTGAGGGTTTATTCCTATCACCTTGGGCTTAAATATCAGCTTCCTAGAGCCTCATTGCAGATATGGCATTAGGCCAAAAGTTATTGACCTCCTAGCAGCAGTATTTCCTTCAGGAAATATGCTGTCTAAATTGCAGATCAAAAAGGAGGAAGGAAGTTACTAGCATTTTAGCCAGTAATCTGGTAGGGCACATACTATTAGGTGATTTTCCCTAAGGACTTAACATTAAGTATGATGTCATCACGACGTGGTCGTACGATGGACATGTGCAGTAATATTCAACATTTTTTGGTGGCCTAATGGGGAAAATCCACATGACACGTGTTATTGTTATAGGTCAATTTGGGCACCATTCCAAATGACCTGGTTAACTAAACATCATCTGCAGGACCATTGAATAGGGTCTATCATCCCTTATCATTTCAGTTGTTATATGCCCTGAGACAAAGAACAAGACAAATCATTCAAGAATTTCATCTGCAAAGGTTTCCAAGATTTGAAGTTAATAATATATCATATGTGAGCTCATCATCACTACCTATAAAGGGTCTAAGTGCATTGCATATGCAGGTAGCCCCATGCAAGTCTGCTCTTCAAAGCACTTCTCGACACTCATAGGTGCGTTGATCACATTGGGAGCGAAATTCTCATTGTTCCAGAATCTCCACTTGGCCAGTGCCTTCTAGAAGAGTTCACATGTGTCAAACTTCGAATCCATGTGTCCATTTGACATCTAAAATATTGGGAACATGTCTTGCCTATTATTGGAAAGTCATTTATTGTAAAACTACCTTTAGCTCCTCTATAAATTGAGCACAAATCTTAGTGTTTGATAAGAAAGAATTTGAGTAGAGAAATTTTGGTGGAATTTCAATTGAGGAGTTGATTTGAGTGACATATTGCTGGAGATATCTGCATTTTTATGAGGCTGGGATGCTGCTGGAGGTGGTGACACTAAATCAATCATTGGGTTGTAACCTCCCCTTCTATCATTAATAAATATTATTGCTTATTTTTCCCTATATGCATCTGTATAAGCTTTGATTTTTCATATCATGATTTCATATTTTATGTATATGGTTTATGCTTTATTTATTTAGCTAAATAACTTGAATAGACATCTTTTTTATTGCTATCTCTTTTTGTTTACTGTTCATTCTTGCAGGAAATATTTTGCACAGCCAGCTGGAATTTGAAGCTACAGCAAAAGCGACAAAAGGGGACTTTGGAAGTGCTTGGAATCCAAGTAAGCTTCTTATTTCATTCTGTGTGTATGTTTACAGTTAGGAAAGATAGTCGTAAAGTCTTTGACCTGTTGCTCTAGATTAGAACCTATCTAGGGAATAATGATTTATCTGTAATTCATAATTCCACATAACAGTTACCACTAAGGAGGAGTCATGTGGAGATGATGACATCAGCATGATGTCATCTTAGAGGTCAATATTTAAGAGTTGAAGTTATCCTAAAGTTTGTTCTAATCGCGATGTGAAAAAGTTAGGAAACAAAGAGCTCCAATGGTGTTTAACACTTGGTCGTGTGGATCCAAAGGACCAAGGGCATAGAGAAGGCATTATAACCTGAGTGTTGTAAACATCCACATGGGAAGTACATTTCAAAGGTTAGAATATTGGTAGTTTTAAATCTTATCGCTCTAGTGTAAATGCTTTATGAGGAAAGTTCTGATCCGATATGTGGAGCTCTGATTTTGATTAAAATTTGGTAACAAGGAAACCAATAGAACCAAGGGTGTAAAGTGAGGTTTAACACCTAAGTTCTGTGGTATATTTGAGGTCGATGATTTCATAACTTCGCTACAAAATGGATTTTGAGAAAAATTACGATATACAGGAGCTACATGTGTTGGAGCTTGGTCAAGAAAGCTTAAAGGAACCAAGGGTTGAGAGAAAATACAGAGGAAGATAGCCCTCTGGTAGGAGCTTTAAGGCCTTAGCACCTAAATGCTAAGATGTCGGTCATAACACCTAGTCATATGGGAAAAAAAAGAAGGGGCTAAGCATGAAGGGGCCCAGAATCTCGTGACCTTGTAGTTTCCTAACATTTATTTTATTAAAATTTATGATAGATAAAGGGCTATGATAGTGGAGTATAAAGGTATTGAAGGGTGGTTGAGTCAGCATCTGAAGAATAATTCAATGTAGATTATTTGGTTGCTGGAATAAATAAGGATTGTCATAGATCACTAGGTCAAGGTGACAAGGACCAAGATGTGCAAAAAAGAGTGTTAAGGTCTGCCTTGAGTTGAAATAAATTCATCTCTGATATTCCTGTGCATGATTCATTAGACTAAATGAAGAATTGAGAAGCCATGTTGTGCGTACAACCATAATTTAATGGAAGAGCTCCTTAAGTATTTTGTTTTACTGAGATTTAACTCTCAATATGACTAATCCCTCAGGATCTCATCCTCATGTTTAATACAGCTGCAGTATCCAAGTCAAATGCAACAGAAGAATGGAAAGCCATGCATAGGTACACCTGGGGAGTGTGGAAACATGTAGTAAAGGAAACATCGAGTAGAGTGTAGCAGAGGAACAAAAAATAGTATTGGAGAAGAGTGAGGTGGGGGAAGAAACATTGTGGTCAGTGAGTTGTTAGGAGAGCTTTGTGTGTGTGTGCACTACGGTGTGAGGCCAAGTGAGCCCATTATAGTGGGAAGAGTCTGAAAGTTCCTATGTATAAGAAAGAGACCCCTAGAGAGGAGTGATGTTTTGTGTGTAAGGCTGAAGGTGCCTATGCAGAGGGAGAGGTTCGAGAGAGGTTTTGTTTCGGCGTAAGAGGCCGAGAGAGCCTGTGGAATAGAAGGGGTTGAGAGCTGAATTATATGTTGTTGAAGAGCATAGGGTCAAGAATAGTGGCGTGTTGTGTGGGAAGTGCATTAGTTTATTTTTGAGTGGAACAACAAGTTGCTATAGAGAGTGCAAAGGGTTGAGAACAAAAAATGTTGTGGGGGCCAAGAGCTAAGGAAAAAAAGAGTTGATATCAGACAATGTTGCTTCCAATTACAATGAACATTGAGTTCCTTATTGAGTTTAGGTTGGAGCCTGCATACAAGAATTTGGTGCTTCCATCTATAGTGGGTGCTTGACAAGGCATGTTGCTTCCATCTTAAGTAGGTGCTCTTATTTTACATCAATAACAACAAAAATATTTGGTGGTTTTTTCCCAAAAGGGTTTCCACGTAAAATCTTGTGTCTCATGTTTATGTTTCTCATGGTGTGTGCTTCCATTTTGGTCAAAAAGAGTCATTTTAATTCTTGAGTCCAGGGTTTTGTCTTCAGAAGTGTGAAATAACGCTTGCAAGCCAGAGTCAAATTCACCAAGGTTCATTTCTCATTATTTACAAACAATAATGCCATTTTGATCAAAAGAGTCATTTTAATTCTTGAGCCCAGGGTTTTTGTCTTCAGAAGTGCTTCAATAACATGTACAGGCCAGAGGAAGGTTCAATAATTTTCTTATTTCAAGAGTTCTCATCATTAATAATGTTGAAGGAAATTTATTCTTCAAAACTCTGTTTTGAAGAAGAAAATGTCAAACTATTGCTTGTAATATGTATTTTTAAAATTCTTCTCACAAGTAATAATTTCAAATGTCTCGGTCCTATTTGTCTATGGAAATGTGGATTGGGATTATTGCTATGGTGTGGTTGTCAAAATCTCAAACAATATATGTCAATGCCAATTAGCTTTCACCAACTTAAACTTAGATGTTTACAAGAAGCCACTTTTACAAAGATGTTGTCAAAGCAACAATTGAAGAATTTTCTTTTCAAGTCCAGCATGGGGAGAAAAGCATTCTACATAACTGTTCATTGATGGAAAATTTGTATTCAGGATTTTTACCTCTCTATTCACTTCAATGCAATCATACAAGTACAGGTGGATTTGGGCCTTTACCCCATTACAGTATCTATTCATTCCTGGGTGCCTTTTCCAGCTGAACTTGTTGCCTTGGCTACAGATACCCCCAACGTTTACCTTGGGAGTAAACTTCGTCTTTTAAACTTGCATCATGTACACTGTCTGCCTCGGAGCATTTGACTTTTTATGTTTTATAAGTTCTGGAATTCCACGTACATGCACATATCACTGTCCATTACATTTCGTAAGGAAGTGGGATAGTTGAATGACTCGCCAGATTACGGGGTCAACGAGATGTCGAAAGAATTCATGAGAGTTTAAATGTTCATTACATTATCTGTTCAACGACTCAATGGCTGTTGGCATGCAGAATTCCGCCACAAATCCTGGTGTGGTCGATTAGTCCTCTCGCATGAGCTTCACTGCTGGTTGACCTGTATTGGTCCTGTAGCGTGGATGAAGGAAATAAATATAGCTTTATAATCGTTCAAAGGGAAGTTGATAAACCAAAATCAATCTACAATGCAATTATAAGGGCAGGCTTGTCTTTTCGATGATTTTAAGTGGTTATTAAGAAAACCGTTACAACAAAGTTTTGTTGAAACTCCATAAGTTTAAAAGATCTTTCATATGTTTGCGTTGTTCTTTAGTATCCAAGATTGAATGAGAAAGTCGAGCTTGAGGTTTGAGAGGGTGAAACCGCGCTTTGAAAGGCCCGACTGTGTAATTGACAGAGCGCGACGATTGGAGAACAACGCGGCGCATTGGAGAACAGCGTGGCGCATAGGTGCGATGCGGCATATTGGGCGCTCCTCCACAGTGCATTTTTGCATTGGCGCGGTGCACTCACCAGGCGCGGCGCACAGAACCTCTAAACCCAAAATTCATTAAATCTTCATCGAAATTTTCTAAATCAAACTCAATTTGTTTGCTCCAAATGGGGTTGTCTTTGAGGATTTTGAAAAAGATCGGAAATTTCGAGTGATATGTAGAGGAAGCGCACTACAACTATAGCACTGTCATTGGCACCGTCCATTATTTCCTTTGCAACAGTCTTAATTCTATTTGCAGGCAATAACAGGACGCGTGGAGCGGTGCTTATCTTTAATTCAAGCTAGATTCGAACCACATGAACAAGGAGCAGTAGATGACCGTGACACATTGCTTCATCGAATAAGGGACCTTTTAAAAATTCATGAAAATAATCAAGGAGCATCACTTATGTACGTGTCAGCACCTGGCATTGTTCAGCAAATTAGTAGCCTGCAATCTGACTTGAAATGGCTTCAATCTGATCTTGAGAACTCCCTCTCAGAGGATAAGCGCGAATGTATTAATCATATGTGTAACATAATACGAAAGATGCAACAACTTATTTTTGCAACTTCAACAACTACACAACCCATATTGACACCTTGGCTTCTCATGAAAGATCTTGCCGAGATAGAGAAGATCAAATTTCAAACTTTCAGCTGCTATTGAAGAAGTTACACATGAGCATCGTGAAAAAGCAGGAGATAAAAAGTAAAAAAGCTAGTTTTATTAAAAATTGGTTTTTATTTAAAATAGCAAATGTAAAATGCCAAGTCAAACACGCCTAAAATTAAATGAAGAATACCTGCCACAGCAGAGAACAAGATTCGATTGCCTATGTTTGTCTTCAGTAATGGGATTTACACCTACAGATGCCACCTCTTCATCTGTCATCAACAGATTCGAGTAGAAAATGGAGCGTTATTCTATCTTCAGAAAAGCTGATTGGCTTTTTAGTCTTGTTTGTTTAATGATGATAAAACAAATCCCTTATTTTGGTCGATTTGTTTTCTCATAGAGGAGCCTATTTATTGTATTGAAAAATCACTTGTAGAGAGGAGATTTCTGGGAAACATGTAGAGGAATAACAGAGAGCTTCATTGTACAGTTTTGACAGAGATTTTAATGAAAAGATACAGCTCTGGTTCATGAGATTCATGTGGTATGACGTTTGACATATGTTTCTTCTCTGTTTCATATGTTCCTCGTTATGTTTATTGTTCATTTCATAATCATTTCTAGATGAATGCTTTTAAGTGAGAAAGGTAGAATCCATGTTAATTGCTCTACATTAGGAAAGCGTTCATTTTCTGTGTATCTTCTTCTGTCTGAGAAGGATTCATTATATATGCCCTTTTCAGCCTTTCAGCTATCTTTCACTCCATATAATTCCAATTTTATTGTTAAACTTCATGCTTATCTTGCCTCATGAAACAATTTGCGTCTTTGATTTATTTTCCCTACTCATACTGTCCTTTGTCCCATACAGCCCAGAAACTCAGCCTAAAAATCAAAATCAAACCTTCCTATCTATTTACTAGCCTAAAATCAGTATCCATTTGTAGAAATTCATCTCGGGCCTATTGGACATTTTCATTGAGATAGACCTGGAGAGAGCCCTCTCCTGTCCTCGTAGGGCTAGCTACGAGGCTGAGCTTGGTTTGATGTTGCCTTGAGTTTTACCTTATTTCAGCCTAAGGTAGATTCGAGCGCTAACATAGTGGCGACCATACTGGGGAGATGGTTTGCTTGTGAACGTGACACTTCATTTGTAGATTGTCTTGCCCCAGTACATGTACCAAGGTCAGATCTGATCGTTGATGGTGAACAACGATCAGACACCACAAGGCTGAAATCATTCACCTGGCGACTTCATTCACTGACAAATCCAGACAATCAATCCTTCATGGTGACTTCACTGCAGGGAGATCAGTAGCTGTGAGATTTTCAAGATGGACCAAATCACGAGAAGATACGCTCCCATGAGCCGAGATCACATTCCAGGTTTTCCAAATAAGATGCCCAAGGTTGATTGGCTTCAGAATTTGCCTATGTTCAGAAATGAGGAAGGTAATGATGCTACTCTTCATCTAGTGAAATTTCACATTCATGTGCATAAATTTAAGATCAATTTTCCTGAAGAATGTTTGATGAAAATGTTTATGGCTACTCTGGAAGATGAAGCCCGATCCTGGTATGAAATTTTGCCATCTGCGTCTATTTACTGTTTAAAGGATTTTCATATGATATTCTTTGAAAGATATAAAGAATCATATCCATATTTGAATTTAGTTTAGAACTGTTGTAGCCATGTTTACAATTTCATTGAAGATCTTGAGAATGGTTATGGAAATAATGAATTGATGGACGAAGAAATCATGGAAGCATTGTATGAAAACCCATTTCAGCAGCACACAAAAGTCTTGAAGGATGCTTATGAAGATCAGCAGGTTGAAGTTTTCCATATGGTTGAAGATGATGAAAGAGAAAGTCTCATTTCAGATCTGCCCATAGAAGAAGACAACATGCAGATTGCAGATTGTGATAATGTCCAGTCAGCTATTTCAGATCCCGATTCAGATTGTGATGACCAAGAACACCTTGTGCTGAATCCCATGAAAGAGAATTTTGTTGTTGAAGTCATCTGGAAAGAAGAAGACAGAGTTATGGATCCAAATGTTCTCAGTTCATTAGAATACAACCTTCATGATGAGGTAATCCAGTCAGTTTATGAAAAACAAGATCAGACCTTCGTTCAAGTAAGTGAAGAAGTTCCTTTGGAAAAATATTTAGTAGATGATAGAAATGATAGTGTTGGGTTTCAGCAATCATCTGAAGTATCTTTTCTCATAATTGATGAATGTAATGAGAATCTGGCTGTCATATCATGTGAAGATGACCTACAATACATTCAGACTGTAAAATATCAGACCATTCAGGATTCCCTTTCAGATTCTTCTTCATATGTCTCATGTTTTGAAATGTTTTCTCAAGAGGAGATATGCTCATCTACTTGTTCAGAATTATTTGAAGACCAGGAACATATTTTTACTGAAGAAAGATCAGAAGCAGGAGAAAAGGACACCATGTTTTTTCAACAGGAGGTAAATCTTCATGTTTTTCAGGATCCTCTGGTAGGTTTGTTGCAGTCAACAGTGAAGGTGTTTATTGCAGTGTTCAGTGATGAAGGAGATCATGGTCAATTATGTTTGTTGATGCCCGGTTTCCAGTATCTATTGTTGACCAGAAAATCTGATCAGGAAAATCAATCAAGAAGGCATATACTTGATTGGTTACATTGGAATTATGATATAGTTTGATGGTATATTGTCTTGTAGGAAACATAGGTTGTCATGTACTGCCATCAAGTTTTAAGTTTTAAGTTCAGGTATTAGCCATTCTGAGTTAGTTTGCTAGAGTCAAGTTTTTTCCGTCATTTCAGTTTGCATCGAGTTAGTTTGAGTCAAATTTCCAGTCAATAAATTAGTCGTGTCGATTTATTGCAATAATGGACTCCATAGCCCAATGGATGGAGGCACTGTCTGCTCTCCCAAAGATCTGCTATTCTTGGCACCTCCAAGAAGCGGCAGCTGCCATCCCCATTGGAGCCAATGTTAGACTCGGTCTTGTCAGTCCTTCGTCAAAGTCAAATTCACCAAATTTCATTTCTCGTCATTTGCAGTCATTAAATGCTATTTTGGTCAAAAAGAGTCATTTTCAGAGTCAAGGTCTAGTGTTTGGTCTTCAAACATGTCGAATAATGCCCGCAGGCTAGGAGAATGTCTTCAATAAGTTTCTTATTTCAAGAGTTTCATCATCAGTAATGCGCAAGGCTGATTCTTCTCCAAAACTCTGTTTTGGAGAAGAAAATGTCAAATTAGTTGTTTGTAATAAGTGTATTTTTAAAGTCTTCCGTCATGAAGAATTTCAAATGTCTCGGTCCTATTTGTCTTATGGAAACGTGGACTGGGATTATTACAGACAGGTGGTTGTCAAAGTCTCAGTTCAATATGCAGGCCAATGCCAATCAGCGTTCACCAACCACAATTTAGATGTTTGCAGAGCTTGTTCTCAGACAAAGATGTTGTCAAAGCAACAATTGAAGAATTTTCTATTCAAGTCCAGCATGGGGAGAAAAGCATTCAACATAACTGTTCATTGATGGAAAAATTTGTATTCAGGGTTTTTACCTCTCTATCCACTTCAATGCAATCATACAAGTACAGGTGGATTTGGGCCTTTACCTCATTACAGTATCTATTCATTCCAAGGCGCCTTTTCCAGCTGAACTTGTTGCCTTGGCTACAGATACCTCCAACGTTGACCTTGGGAGTAAACGTCGTCTTTTAAACTTGCATCATGTATACTGTCTACCTCGGAGCAATTGACTTTTTATGTTTTATATTTTGAAGTTCTGGAATTCCACATACATGCACATATCACTGTCCATTACATTTCGTAAGGAAGTGGGATATTTCAATGGCTCGTCAGATTACAAGGTCAACGAGATGTCGAAAGAATTCATGAGAGTTTAAATGTTCATTACATTATCTGTTCAACGACTCAATGGCTGTTGGCATGCAGAATTCCGCCACAAATCCTAGTGCGGTCGATTAGTCCTCTCGCACGAGCTTCACTACTGGTTGACCTATATTGATCCTATAGCGTGGATGAAGGAAAGAAAATATAGCTTTATAATCGTTCAAAGGGCAGTTGATAAACCAAAATCAATCTACAATGCAATTATAAGGGCAAGCTTGTCTTTTCGATGATTTTAAATGGTTATTAAGAAAAACGTTAAAACAAAGTTTTGTTGAAACTCCATAAGTTTAAAAGATCTTTTCATATGTTTAAAACGTTCTTGTGCATCCAAGCTTGAATGAGAAAGTCGAGTTTGAGGTTTGAGAGGGTGAAACTGCGTTTTGAAAGGCCCGACTCTGTGTAATTGACAGAGCACTGCGCATTGGAGAATAACGCGACACATTGAGCACTCCTCCATAGTGCAATTTTGTACTGGCGCGGCGCACTCACCGAAAGTAGTCACATCGGGGAGTGCGCGCACGCACGCAATCCTAAACCCAAAATTCATTAAATCGTCATCGAAATTTCTAAATCAACTCAATTTGTTTGCTCCAAAATGATATGCAGTTGTTCGTGGGGGCTGTCTTTGAGGATTTTGAAAAAGGTCGGAAATTTCGAGCAATATGTAGAGGAAGCGCACTACAACTATAGCACTATCATTGGCACCATCCATTACTTCCTTTGCAACAGTCTTAACTCTATTTTCAGGCAATAACAAGATGCATGGAGCGGTGATTATATTTAATTCAAGCTGGATTTGAACCACATGAAAAAGGAGCAGTAGATGACTGTGACACGTTGCTTCATCGAATAAGGGACCTTTCAAGCATTCATGCAAATAATCAAGGAGCATCACTTATGTACGTGTCAGCATTTGGCATTGTTCAGCAAATTAGTAGCCTGCAATCTGACTTGAAATGGCTTCAATCTGATCTTGAGAACTCCCTGTCAGAGGATAAGCACAAATGTATTAATCATATGTGTAACATAATACCAAAGATGCAGCAACTTCTTTTTGCATCTTCAACAACTGCACAACCCATATTGACACCTTGGCTTCTCATGAAAGAGCTTACCGAGATAGAGAATATCAACTTTCAACTTTCAGCTGCTATTGAAGAAGTTACACGTGAGCATCGTGAAAAAGCAGGAGATAAAAAGTAAAAGAGCTAGTTTTATTAAAAATTGGTTTTTATTTAAAATAGAAAATGTAAAAAGCCAAGTCAAAACACGCCTAAAATTAAATGAAGAATACTCGCCACAATAGAGAACAACATTTCCCATTGCTTATGTTTGCCTCAAATATGAGATTTATTGCTGCTGTGTCAGCCCTTGTGTTATCAACATATTTCACATATAGCACCGCCCCTTTTCAACAAAGATGTGATGTACCTTTGCTATCTTCATGATTTTGTTTCTGAAACAGCCTCTATTTTTGGTCGATTTGTTTTCTCATGGAGGAGTTTATTTATCAGATTGTAAAACATTTGTAAAGGGGGGAGAGTTTCTTGAAAGGTGTAGATAGGGGAACAACAGCTTCATTGTACAATGGACAGAGATTTTAATGAAGAGATACGTACCGCTTCAAGGAGATTCAAGGTGGTGAAGATGTTTGACATATGTTTCTTCTCTCGTTTCATATTTTCCTTTAAGTATATAAGCTATCGTTCATTTCATAATCATTTCTAGATGAATGCTTTTAAGTGAGAAAGGTAGAATCCATGTTAATTGCTCTGCCTTGAGAAAGTGTTCATTTTCTGTGTATCTTCTTCTGTCTGAGAAGGATTCATTATATATCTCAGCTGTCTTTCACTCCATATAATTCCAATTTGATTGTTAAACTTCATGCTTATCTCGCCTCATGAAACAATCTGCGTCTTTGATTTAATTTCCCTGCTCATACTGTCCTTTGTCCCATACAGCCCAGAAAATCCCGCCATTCATTGTATTATTTCTTCCATATCTATTTACTAGCCTAAAATCAGTATCCATTTGTAGTCATCTCAGGCCCTATTGGACATCTTTTTCTTGAGATAGACCCGGAGAGAGCCCTCTCATGTCCTTGTAGGGCTAGCTACGAGGCTAAGATTGGTTTGATGTTGCCTTGAAGTTTTACCTTATTTCAGCCTAAGGTAGATTCGAGCGCTAACATAGTGGCAACCATACGCAGGGAAAGTCTTCCCCGGTAGAGGACAGTAAGGGCAAGATCCAGTCGTTGATGGTGGACAACAATCGGACATCGAGAAGGCTGAAATCATCCACTTTGCAGGCTTCATTACTGAGCAGGTCCGGAAATCAATGCTTCATGGTGACTTCACTACGCGCGGGCGGATCGGTAGCTTGAGATTGTCCAAGATGGGCCAGGATTGCAAGAATCCGCTCCATGACGGAATCCTTGAGTTTTAAAGATGAGATGCCCAAGGTGGATTGGCTTGAGAATTTGCCTATGTTCAGAAACGTGGAAGGTAATGGCTTGCTCTTCATACGAGTGAAATTTCACATTCATGTGCATAAATTAAAGGTCGGTTTTCACGAGGCATTTTGATGAAAATATTTATGGCTACTTTCTGGAAAATGGCTTAGATCCTGGTATGAAAGTTTGCCATCTACGTCTATTCTTGTTTAAAGGATTTTCATTTGATATTATTTGAAAGATATAAAGAATCATATCCATCTTTGAATTTAGTTGAGCTTGTTGTAGCCATGTTCACAATTTCATTGAAGATCTTGAGAATGGTGTGGAAAATAATGAATTGATGGACGAAGAAATCATGCGACATTTAGCATGAAAACCCATTTCAGCGGCACACGGAAAACTTAGAGGACACTTATGAAGATCAACGGGTTGGGGGTTTCCCTGTGGTTGAAGATGATGAAAGAGAAAGTCTCATTTCGGATACGCACGAGAAGAGATAGCATGGGTGCAGTTGTGATAATGTCGATCGGCTATTTCGGATCTACATTCGGATTGTGATGACCAAAGAACACCTTGTCTTTTGAATCCCATGAAAGAGAATTTTGTTGTTGAAGTCATGCGGAAAGAAGAAGACACGGTAATGGATTCAAATGTTTTCGAGTTCATTAGAACACGACCTTCATGAGGAAATAATCAGTCAATTGATGCAAAACAAGATGGGATCTTCGTTCAAGTAAGTGAAAAATTTTCCTTGAATGAATCGTTGGTAGATGATAAAGATGATAGTGTTGGGTTCCGAGAATCATTTGAAGTTTCTTTCCTTATGATTGATGAATGTAATGAGAATCTGGTTGTTATATCATATGAAGATGACCTACGATACATTCGGTATTGTAGAAGATCGGAACATTCGGGATTTCATTCGGATTCTTCTTCATACGTTTCATGTGTTAAAATGTTTTTACAAGAGGAGATGTTGCTCATCTACTTGTTCGGAATTCTTTGAAGACCGGGGAGCAGTTTTCTTGAAGAAAGATCGGAAAGCGGGGAGAAAGGACACCATGTTTTTTATTGGTGGTAAATCTTCATGTTTTTTCGGGGGATCCTCCTGACCAGGTTTGTTGCGGTCGGTACGTGAAGGTGTTTATTGCGGTGTTCGGTGATGAAGGAGATCATGGTCAATTGTTTTGATGCCCGGTTATCGGTATCATGTGTGGAAGTACGATCGGGAGAATCGATCGAAAGGCATGCTTGATTGGTTACATTGGAATTTTGATATAGTTTGATGGTATATTGTCTTGTAGGAAACACGGTGGTCATGTACTACCATCAAGTTTTAAGTTTAAGTTCGGGTCTTAGCCATTCTAAGTTAGTTTGCTAGAGTCAATTTTTTTCCATCATTTCGGCTTGCATCGAGTTAGTTTGAGTCGAATTTCCGGTCAATAAATTAGTCATGTCGATTTCTTGCAATAATGGACTCCATAGCCCAATGGATGGAGGCAACGTACGCTCTCCCAAAGATCGTAGTTCTTGGCACCTCCAAGAAACGTCGGCCACCATCCCCATTGGAGCCAATGTTAGACTTCCGGTCTTGTCGGTCCTTTAGCCGAGGTCAAATTCACCAGGGTTCATTTCTCATCATTTGTAGTCATTAAATGCCATTTTGGTCAAAAAAGTCTTTAATTCTTGAGTCCGAGTTTTGTCTTGAGAAGTGTGAAATAACGCTTGCGAGGCCGGAGGAGGATTCAATAAGTTTTCATTGGTGTCATCGTCGAAAATGCTCAAAGATATTTCTTCTTCAAAACTATGTTTTGAAGAAGAAATTGTTAAATTTTTTTATGCAAATAAGCTACCATGTGAGTTCTATGTTCTTCGGTAGTAACATTTCTCCATTTAAGGTTATAGTCACCTTGCCAAAGACATGCTAACATTCTGCAAAAGACAACAAAGAAACTCATTTTTCGGTCAAGAGTCGAAAGCCATCGAGAATAGAATTCATTGTGAAAGTGCCAAATTTTCAACCGATTAGGTTTTGTTGATCAAATCGAGATCTTGTGCCAATTGCAAAAATTAGCGAAAATTATCATTGCCCAAGTCAAAAACCCAAATGAAAAACAACAGGAGTTTAGTATGCTAAATGTCAAGTTGCCAAAGTTGATTTTGTGTAAAATATTAAAAAGTGCCGTGCCCAAACATTGCAAAAATAGGTATTGTAAAGACAAAAAATCAACTCCATGGTTTTAAAGATATTTTCATATGTTTAAAACGTTCTTGTGCATTCAAGGTTGAATGAGAAGTCGAATTCAAATCGTGGAAGGCGAAAATCATGTTTGGTAAAGAGTTGGTGTGTGTTTGTGTGCACGCGAGGGCGCATTGGCAAACGAGCGCGGCGCACTCACACAACGCGGCACGTAAGAACGCACGCCACGGTGCAAAATTGCAGCGACGCCAGCGCCGTCATCTTTGCGCGGCGTATGAAATTTTGAGTGCGGCTGTGCGTGGCTCAAGAAAAAAATCCATCGGTTTCATTTCTGCTCGAGATTCACAATCTGAAAATTCTCTTTGCGTTCACCAAGTCGGGTCTTTGTTGTGCGAATGTGGTGAATTCATCGGGAGGTTTGAAGGAACTTGTTGAGTCATCTTAATACCCGCATGGCATGTGCTTCTTGCGGCAATAGCATTCATCACCGGCGTTTAAAACATGTGAGCGAGCGGTGCAATAATATGTCGACTCCGCGATTTGTTGGGAGCGTAATGGATAATATACATTCTGGGTGAGTATACGGGGAGGGTGTGAACCTCGGGAAAATTTTCATCAATGAGCTGTTTACAAAGCGGTCATAGGTCGGGACAGAATCCATATACGTTGAAGAGATAGGCGGTAATTTGTCTAAATGGGAAATCTACGAGATATTGGTGGGCGATCCCATGGAAGATGCCATTGATCAAATTATGAGATGCATAAGACGCCTTCGGGTTGCTGCGGTGAATTTGGCAATTCGGAATGAAGGCTTAATAATTCCTGGCTACACTCATTTGCAAAGAGCACAACCACTACTATTGCAACACCTCCTACTTTCATATGTTGAACGGCTTGAACGGGATAGTGATGTAGGTTAGGCTGGATTGCAAAGCTCGCATGAACTTTCTCCCTTGGGGGCTTGTGCCCTTGCGTCTTGGACTTCAATTGATAGGTTTGCAACTTCTATGACGCTGCGATTTTGCACCCCTAAGAAAACGAGTGTTGATGCGGTGTACGATGGGGATTTTCTCTGTAGTTTTATTTCGAGGCGAACTCCATTATTGCTATCCATGCGGTTTGCGGTACCAGGTCATGTGACCCAGGAATTTGGTTTCATACCAAGTGATACGGTCTCCACGGAAGCGACATAATGCCTCGAAGAATCCGGATCCTATCATGGAACTTGGCTCCATGGAGAATCCGCCGAGATGATTAGGCATTATTTGCTTTATTAGTACTTTGCGAAGAATTTGCCTCAAGCTTACAACCGTGACCTACGGGAGGACAAGGAACCCAAGCTTGTTATCTAGATATATTCTTGAAGGAAGCGCCACAATTGACCCAACAACAATTGGAGATGTTGATATGGAAGCCATCTTTATTTTAAAGTTGGTTTATTCGAATGGCGAGATAAAAGGCGCAAATTCAAAGTACACCTAAATTAAACGGAGCGAGAGATAAGAACGGAAGCATCATATTTTTATTTTTTAGTCACGATTTGAGTAGATCCCCGCTTGCTTTTTCATTTGACAACGGAAATTTACAAATGGAAAATGTAATGTTGTTTGTTTTTAGAATGAATCGATGACTCTCTCTCTATTTTTGTAATTTCGGTTAGCTTCGGCGCCCTTGTTTTTGGGTCGATCTTGTTTTCTCCACGAGTTTATTTATTGTAGTGTAAATCATTTTGTTAGAAAAATTTTACGAAAAACGTGTGGGGGAGAAAAATGAGAAGCTTCTTGTACGGTTTGACGAGTTTTTAATGACAAGATACGAAATACAGTTTCATGAGATTCTGTGATGCGATGTTTGCTTGTATATGTTTCTTCTCTATTTCATATGTTCCTCGTATGTTTCTTTTGTTCATTTCATAATCATTTTCTGATGAATGCTTTTAAGTGAGAAAGGGAGAATTCATATTGGTACGCATACAGGAAAGCGTTCATTTTAAGTGTATCTTCTTCTGTTAGAAGAGTTCATTATATATACCCTTTTCGGCCTCTCGGCTTTCTTTCACTCCATATTATTTCAAATCTAAATGCTAAACCTGCCTATCTTGCCTCATGAGATAAATACCTTCTTTATTTACTTCTCTTGTTCATGTTGTCCTTTGTCCCATACGCGGAAAACCCGGTCATTTATCAAAATACTTTCCTATACGTTTACCTTTCAAAATCAAATATCCATTATAAGTCATCTCGGCCCCTTTGAAGACCTTTTGCCGAGATAGACCCGAGAAAGAGCCACTCTGTCCTCGTAGGGCTGCTCTGAGGCCAACTTGGTTTGTTGCCTTAGGTTTTACCTTATTTGACCTAAGGTAGATTCGAGCGCTAACATGGGCAAAGAGCTAGAGAAAAAAGAGTTGATATCGAGACAATGTTGCTTCCAATTACAATGAACATTGAGTTCCTTATTGAGTTTAGGTTGGAGCACCATCTGAGAAGTTGATGCCCATCTATAGTGGGTGCTTGAGAAGGCATGTTGCTTCCATCTTAAGTAGGTGCTCTTATTTTACACATCAATAACAACAACAATCTTTGGTGGTTTTTCCCAAAGGGTTTCCACATAAAATCTTGTGTCTCATGTTTATGTTTCTCATGGTGTGTGCTTGTATTTTTATTTCATATTCATGACACATAATATGTTATTTATTGGGTATATGGATGGTTGCCAAAGTTGCATTCAAATTAATTTGCATAAATTAAATTTTCCTTAATAACGATTCACCCCCCTCTCGGTATTAACATTGTTTCCAATAATTGGTCTCATATTTGGGTTCCTTGAGGAATATATTAATCTCTAGAATGCTGAGGGGGACGTGGCTGTAGTAATTTGGCTAACAATAGAAGGAGTTCAATTTTTAAATGAACAGACTATGAGCTTTATAAGATTAGAATGGAAGTGTATTTAATGGTAACCGTAAACATTTGGTTGTCTTTGATATATGGAGAAAGGAATTGTGAGTTAAATGAATAAGCCAATGAGATTATCATGAAAGGAGTTGTCTAAGCCGAATGACTGAGAAAGTAAGGAACTACGAGAGAACAAATGAAATGCTAGACAAATTGTAATATGTTTGTATGGAAAATATTGCAATGTGGCTCAAAATTAAGTCTAAAGAACCTTATTGATCGATGAAATGAACTTGAATTTATCATGGATGCTAGTAATGAGAAGAAGAGAAGGAAGAAGAAGAAGGAATCCCAAAGGGGAGATGCTAAAAAGATTGAAAACATTTCTTCATGTGAGAAAACTTCTACTCACCACTCAAGGATGGTGAAGAAAGAAGACACAAGGTGAGAGACCATGCGACGTTGAAGGTATGGTTGTATTACTTTGCTGATAATTGTGAAGATATAGGTAAATTAGACATTAGATGTACATATTCACTTTTTGAAGAAAAATATAGTCATACATCTAGTTGTTGTGAAGAGATAAATACATTTTTAATAGTAGAAAATGGGATTAAATCGAGAGGAAGAAGAGATGCAGGGTGTTCTCATCCATAGGATAAAAATAAGAGTACTCCTAGTAGTGATGAAAAAAACGGTACACCTGGAGCACAGCCAAATTATGGAAATAAAGATGGATTTAGATCTCTGTGACTCAACTAGCACAAATAATGAAAATGAATCTGAATGAAAGGATCTACATTAGAAAAGAAGTTGATATCTACTCTAAAGAGATCAGGGACCTATGAAGGAAAATCTCAAGCAATAGGAGGAAATTTTGAAAATTTATACAAACAAAAAAAATAAAAAATTAAGAAAAACAATAGTTATATATTAAACCAGAGATACTACAACAGGTGGTGTGATAATTAATAAATGATAGGGAATATTAAACAGAGATAGAATGATGGATATAATAAGATAAATAAAATTAAATGAGGTTATCTCTCATAAAACAGGAAGCAGAGGAAGGTTGAAGGATAAACAAGTTAAAGGAGCAAGTTCTAACAACAACAAAATAAGTTGTTAAAAATCAATCTCTGGAAGGCAGCAAGAAAGAGAAAGAATGTGACATAGGATAAACAATAAACAGAAGCAGAGAGAGATATAAATAATAAAGAATGAGAACTAATTGAAAACCATGGACACATGGAAATAATAATTAGACACTGCAAGAAAAATCCCTCAAAGAACAGATTTTAATCAGCCAAAACACTGGATGTGTTTTTCTTACAATATTTTAGGCATAAAATTTATAAATTATGAACAGCATGCTAATAAGAAACAATACGTTAGTCAGGAAAACCAAAGGAAAACACTTAGTGGATGGATGAGATGTAGAAGACCATTGCACTAAACAACACTGTAGATAATGGATACCTGTAACTCCTATCGTGTTGGATACTACAACTATAGAGAACTTGGGCATAAGCAAGCATGGTAGATATAGCAGAATAGAAATCTCACTTCTCATCATATGTGTGAAAGTGTAAAAACTTGAGATTTGAAGAGCAAATATGACTGGAGATAATAAAATAGTCTCTTGTAGATATATACCTTGTAAAAGGAAAAAAGGAAACAATAACACTTGGTTAAAAAACAGATTTGAAGGAAGTTTCATCTATTACATCCAGAAAATTCCCAAATATGGAAAATACAAAGTTGAGTAAATATATATACGGACTCGACAATGGAAGAAAAAAGAGGATGATCTATAGGGGAGGTAGATCCTCATTTTCTTTAGTGTAAAGAGAACATATTAGCTCAAGGAGGCCAAATAAGTTAGATGCAAGAAGATATAAAGTAAATATAAGGTGCATCTAATTGTTAAACGTATGCTTGTTCTCTCTTGCTAATTAAATAATGGATTAGCTTCTTTTAATTGTATTGAAATTAAAAGAGAATAGGATTAAAACATGGGTTTGAAATTTTGTATTTTGAAGAATGGGATCATGAAAGTGGCAGAATGATAAAATTTAATCAAGTTAAGTCCACGGGAATCATCCCCACCTGAAAGCAGGAAAAAATCGAAATAAAAACATTAGATTATAGAAACTCTTTCAGTAGTAGGAAAAAAATATACTTTGATTTTTTAATTACTTTAAAAACAGATACAGTGCAATATTTTCATGTCCCTTAACATTAAATTGTGTGCTATGTCAATTGGTGCTTTAGGTTCGTATTGAGAAACCTTTTTGTGCAAAATGGGAATTTATTTCGGAAGGAAATGTAGAGTTTTTCACAGTACATTATCAAGATTTGTATCATATTTATTTGGTGGGGTATTATTTAACTGATGAGTCCATATTTGGAGAAACTTGATCCTCGGGGGAGAAAGTCGTCGTTCTTTGGGAGCTGTGACAGAGGATGGAGAAGAACAACAAAGGTGAAGAGAAAAACCGAAATGCATCATAGTGTGAAGTTGGAATTTGTAGCAAAAGTAACACCATGAGTAGTTTAATTGGTATCAATTTTCTTTTTATGTACAAAGATGCATTGTGAGAGTATTCAGCGTAATGACCATAAAAGGTGTCAAAAATGGAGAACATTCAAATCATAGGAATTATATGTTCAAGAGGTAAAATATCATGTATGTCCATTTAATATAGCAACAACAATGATAAATCATTGAAGATAATTCATGAAGCTGGTACATCATATAACCTCATCATTGATAGTTGATGATTGCATGGAAGAAAGACAACCCTTTTCCATTGATGTCAAATGGGGGAGAATTATTGGAGAAGATGTGATTGCCCATGCAAAGGATAGAAAGCCATTGGTGGCTCATGCTGGGAGAAGTGTGGGAAGCAACGAGGATTGACCATCGAAGTGGAGATGTGTTGAGGGTGTTTCCATCAATGCCAAGAGGTATATTGTTGTACAATTAGCATTTTCTTGATGGATATTGGTTGTAAATGTATTGATGATGTCATGATCATGCTCGCAGTCATGATGACACGGTAGGTGGATCTTTGTTTGCATGGGAATGATTTGCCTCCTTGTGATACATGCATTAATATAGAGTAGGAAAAATTCCTCGATGTGGGTAGAACCTCATCTTTGCTTTCAGTAAGTCAATATAACCTTTCCCAGGAAAAATTTTAACGTGGCAATATCAATGAGTATTTAGTGGTACATTTTGATGTAGTTAGTAGCTAGTCAGGACCCCATTTTGCTTCTCTCCTCATTTTTATTTTTGAGGTATCATCCCATTTCAACACAGCACCTCTTATATTCTTTACACTGTGTGAACAAAAAAAAATATACTAAATCCTAATTATATGAGAGAGCATGGGCTTGACTCAAACAAAATTTTCTGAACTCTTATTACATACCCTATAAAAACATATAAAATATAACAAAAATATAAAACTAATTCAGGGAGAGAAGTGGGGAGAATGGATAAGGCATAAAGGAGAAAAGTTAATAAAAATAAACACAAAGAGAAATTATTTTCTATTTATGTGGTAGAATATATATAGTTAAATCAAAGGTGAAAATAATCAAACACGCAGGCACACATAAAACAAAAGTTAGAGAATACATAAATTGCGAGCAAAAACAAACTATAGAGCAAAAAATCATAATGACTCAATATACCGAGGCTAAGAATTATAGTTATTGGAGCTAAGGAGAGATTATGCTCCCCAAATTATATAAGAATCCATCACTATATAATTCCCTTAATGATTTAAAGGGTTTGAAATGAAAGACAACAAACATGAAAATGGAAGGGAAGGAGGAAAGGGGACTATGCAGAGAGCCTGGTCCCTTCAATTGTTGAGCACCAACTAGGAGTTTTTGAATTTTCCTAGTTGTTCACTAGTGTTAACAATTTCCTTATCATAAAGATACCATAAGAATGGGAACATACTTTGTCTACGCCATAAAACATAAGCTATACATGTTGGAACTAACACTTCCATCAATGGAAACCTCCATTTCATTAAACTCCTTCATTGCACAATAAATTTAATGGGATTAATACTTAGCAAATGAGATTTTGTATGAAGCTAAATCATTGTTGATTGTAAGTGATCAACGATTATGAATATCCATTAACACATTGTTTTCTTGTTGGAAAGTTAGCATTGTATGGATAGTTAGTGTTTGTAAATGTGTTGGCATTGAAGTCAACAATCATCTTCGGGAGATCAAGATCGAGAAATTGGCATTGCCTAATAGTTAGTAAGTGTGTTGGAATTCATGTGAACCGGATCAACATGGATGCATGCTAGAATGATGTGACAACGGATGTTGTATTTGATGTCCTCGGCCTATATGTGATGGTAATTAGGCTCAAATACTACGGCAGACCTACTCCCACTCAAAAGTGCTTTGAATAAGCTTTTCGGTGGTATGTGGAGATCAAAAATGGCCATCGAGATCAAAAAGGCTATTGATAACGAAAATGAGAGGTGCCGTACTTAGGAGCGAGGTCAATTTCGAAACTAGATGAGGAGGCCGAATTTCCGACTATTTTAGGCAGGCCGGGCGCAATGTCTCGGAACCTCGAAGTCTCGGAGGTTGGAGTAGGAAAAGAGAATATAGGAAGGGATGGAGCAGGAAGCATGTCTGAACCCGATATCGAGAAGGTTGGTCACATCGGAACCTCGGAATATCGGAGGTTGGAGTAGGAATAATATAGGAAGGGATGGAACGGGGAAATATGGAGCCGATATCGGAAAGGTTGGTCACGTTTGATATTGGAAGGTGGCAAATCGGGACCTCAATAGTTTATTTGAAAGGAACCCAATATCACAAGGTTGTATAAAATTAGGTAAAAACCTCGTCTTTGATGTGGCAGAAAAAGAACATCGGGGACCAAGTATAACCTCATAAGTTTAGAAATTCGATCGAAATCTTGCAAGTTATTAACAAATGCAATTCTTTGAAAGCCTCGAGGTTTGCGGGAAGAAGGGGTAAAAGATTCATTGAAAAACCAAAGGACCGAAATACCTTTTATGTCTCCTTTGGTAGGAAACATACCAACGAGTGATTGGCCTAAGGAGCTAACATGGTAGATGATGTCGGCCCATGGTTGGTCTTACGATGGATATGTGGTAGTGAAATTTGAAATTTTCGGGTGGTCTAATGGGGAAAATTTGTGTGACACGTGTCACCACTAAGGAGCGCCACGTGGATAGGATGACATCATCACGATGTCATCTCGGATCAGAAATATTTAGATACGGAGAGAGCTCTCATGGTGTTTAGCACTTGGTCGTGTGGATCCAAAGGTACGAGGGAATAGATCATGCCTTAACATTTGAGTGTTGTAAAGATGTCACACGAGAGGCACATGTGAGAAGTCCTATTCATGGTTGTAATCTCGTAGCTCTAGTATAAATTGTTTATGAGAAGAAGTTTTAAATCTACGTGGCCTACTGTATAAATTGTTTATGAGGAAAGAATTTATTTTTTAACTATCACCCAAATTCGCCAAATATTTCTTAGAATTGTAAGTTTGGATTGTGTAATTTATAGAATCCTAGTACCATGGTAATACTAGCATCCAAACCAAGCAACATAGAGTACATTTACCAAAGAAATCTATGAGCCCATCCATCAAAGAGTACATCTACTTGCAACACAATCATCTGCATACTCAAGCCAGGCGCAACACATGCCTAGGTCAACATCAATGCCAACCATCAAACAACGCAACAAAGCGAGTTTGCATCATCAATGCCTCTACAACACATCTCAATGCCAACAACTACCACTATACCTTTGGGGCTTTTCCTCCTCTCATGGAATAAGTCACAACCAAAGGATTGAACCTTGGATCTCTCGATTTGAGCAACTTCACATTACTTTGATCATCAATTGAGCTTTTTTTTTTTATCAATTTTAATAAGAATAAAAGCAATCATTTAAATACAGTTATAATTAATTTAAATATTAAAATAATGTATGAGATTCTTTATAGAATTCCTTTTTAATTTAACAATTTAGTTTATGGATATTTACTAATTTTTCTTAATTCAAACACATTATTTCTATATAAAAATAAAATATTTTTAATTATTAAATTTATAAAAATTATAATTTTTAATATACTAAACAAACTCTCCTTATGGAATAACAAAGAAAAATAAAAATAATAACTGGCTTTTGCCCTTGGGGTAGTTAAATTGGTAAGTGTCATGATAATGAAGTGTTATGTACAAGGATTTAGAATTAAATCTTCCCAACTTCCTCATTTCCATTTTATTCATTTCCTTTTTTTTCATAAACTCTAAAATTATAGTAATGCTATTTTTGAAAAAGTTACTTTCTGTGAATGGTATGATGGTTGTATCTCATATGTGGATCGCATTGCTTACTCATTTTTTCATCAAAAAAAAATCTAAACTTTGATATTTTGACAAAGTTGTTCTAGTGTTTCACACCAAATGATTTACTAGAGTTGTATAAATATCTATGGATTGGAACAATGATACACACACCTTTATTTTACTTTGATATCATAATACAAAATTTTTGTTGTTGTTTTAGTTTACTTGTATTTATATTGCATGAATGATTTCATAGTTTGGAGGTACAATAATAAAAACTTATAAGGACTTCTTCAACAACGGATAGTAGTGCAGGAGGGCACGATGTGAAAGGGAAAGCGTTGCTCTTATTTTATTATTTATTTTATTTGAATGTTTGTAGTTTCAATTCTTTTCATTATTTGAGTGCATCTAATTTCAATCTCTTTTAATTGTTGTTTTGTCGATAGCATAACAAATACTATTCATATGAAATGTCCAATTGAATAAAGAATTGTCTAATTCAATTGTATAATTTTATATAGAATCATTATTAAATGAATGACCAAGTGATTCCATGAATTTTTTATGACACAAATTTACATGCTGATGGTTTAAAAGTGTTTAGAACTAGTGTTGTGTGATTCCTTTTAATTACAATTACTTTACATTATTAAATTTTTCTTTCAAAAATTAATAGTGGAAGTAACATACCAAGTCATTTTTAATAGACAAATTAGAAACCAAGTCTTGCATATAGAGTCCATTACATTTCACAATTTTATCAACTTGGATTGATGAATTAAATGTGACATAATTTTAATTCAAAGATTGATCGACACCATCATTTAAATTTAAAGAAAACTAATATAAGTGTTTTACCAAAATTAACAACCATAACTAGAACAAGTGCAACATAAAACCTAGCTCACTGATCACGCCATCTAGGAAAATTGTATATTGTGGAGGAGGATTACCGTCTACTTTAGAGGAGGTGAAAATCAAGTTTTCTGCTTCTTTGTTGGGGAATAGAAACCTTTTTATCTAACATTTTTTGATCAATATATGAGAACTCTTCTCACGAGATTTTTAATGTGCTAATTCATATTAAAAATTTTCATATATGAGATTTATCATGATCGAGTTGAATTAATAAATACTTTTAAATCCATTTCCTTGTGTCTCTATCTACACGATAATCATGAGTGAATATATGGCTATAAATAACCTCCTCCTAAACCTATGAAATAGTTTTGTATTCCTTTAGGAATTAGCTCAAATCTAGCCATGAATAACGAAAAAATCTTGAGCTTGAGGTTGAGAAGAAACGTTGATGAGCTTTGACATGAGACAAAAGGGGTGACTCTTCCTCTTCTTCCTCCTTTGCAACCAGAGGAGATCCACTAAACTAAACCTTGGAACCTATCATAGTCGAACCTTGTTAGATGAAAACAAACCTGTGAACTTCCACCTTTAATTTGAAACCAAAACTAAACTAGAGAGTAGGGGAATTTTTTCTAAAACCTTGCATCAAAATAACAACCCAACACTTAGAGGCATTGAAAACATAGAGAAGAAACACTGCAAGCAGCAGCCAAGGAGGATAAACATGAGGAAAACAGCAAATTGAGAGATTAAATAACAACTCGTTATACAGAATACGGTAGGCAGGCCAGTTTAAGGCATCTCAGCTTATGTTCATGTTTCCCCCACCACCTGTATCATAATTCTCCTTAATCACATTGTGTATTTCTCCATAGCAATGCTTGGAAAGCGAGGGAAGCAGGAAGGTGAGCTATGAGCCTGAGATTTCCTCCCCAAATCTCTCACACATAACCTCCATAACGTTTGAAACCTCCCATGAACTCACCCCTGTACATTATACACGTGAGTCCCCTCTTGTTAGGTTTGGTGGGTGTTATATTGGAACCTTGTATCAATTCCGTTGTTCTCATATCAATGCAATGATATGTATCCCAATGTTGGTGCCACCTCCATGGGTAGGTGGTGGAAGGACATGGGGGTGGGATTCATCCACTTATATGTGCATGAATAATAAGAAAATTTAACATAATATATCTTGGTACAACCACACTTTTCCTTTACCTGGATACCTGTGGCTTCAAGTTAGGCTCTAAAAGATTGAAATTTTCCTAACAAAGGAAAAAATGGCAAGCACTGCCATATAATCCAACCCATTTGGGCTTTAAATAAAAAACTTTTTATAGCTCAGAATTTGATATATGAAGTTAAAAGTATGTCTGTGGTGTCCTTCTTAGTGAGATAGCTTTGATGACACTTAGAGATGGTGATTTGATATAATGATATAATATTATGTATGAAAGACTTATGTACATACTTATAACTGCTATGACCTGGTTTGGGTCACTTGGTTGTTGTGTGCTTATGATAATATCTATGTTTGCGTGCACACAGAATTGATTTTGGTTAAAACATGGCTAGCGATGAAACATCTTTTGAGCATCCTATTTTAGACATAGAACATGACATAGATGGTGATTCAAACTTGAGACTTGGTCCACTGGATGATCATGGTTAGGTGGAACTTATGTCATTCAGTGTAATTATAGGATGATACATGGATTTAATAGCAATTCATCTCATCATGTAATATGACATTACTAAGCATGATGTGGGGGACTTTGATGTTGCCAGCAGGATGCTCAAGTTATAAATAGTATGAAGTCATTTCTAAAATAAAGCCATTTGTAGGAAGTCATACATAAATATTTTATTAAAATTTGAATGGATTAATTGTATTCAAGAAATTCATTTGATTTATTTGGTCGATGAAGTTGCTGATGTGGGGTCTTAGAAGAGACCTTTTAGCAAACCATGGATGGGTATGACTCCACTGATAGGTACCTTAAGGTGGCTTGCGGAGTTTCAAAGCGAATAGATATGAAAATGGCAGAATTAGGCGTGGAATTCTAAAATCCATAAGAAATATAAGAACGATGGAGGTGGAGTATTTGAAATGAGATTCAGGACACAGGTCCTAAATCCATGAAATATAAAAATATGGAGGTCTTGAATCTATAGGGAAATGTTTGCAAGGTTAACAAATTCACAAATATTTTAAAGATCAAAGATTGTGGAATCTTGGATCTTTAGGAAGTAGGAAAATAAAGTACAGCGATTCCTCAATCTACTAGGCATGAAGATGTATACAATGGTCTGAAAATCCTATTATCCAGGAAGAAAAATACCACTCATGTAGGGCAACTCCTACTTAGATGAAATTTCCTTAATAATCTCATTCCTAACAATTTTGGAGTGACTTTCTAAAAAATAGAAAGTCCATGTCTACTATTCCAAGTATGACTTTCAAAATAGTACATCTTATCTAATCAGCTGGGTAAAACGAAGTGTACTTGGGGAAAATCACTTCGCTTATGATTAATCCAATTGGCAATAGTTCAATCTCGACTTAATCATCAATATTATTAATATTATTAATATTATTATTATCTTTTATGAAGTTCTTGATATTGTGTATTAAAGAGTATATGTCTTCAATCACTTCCACCTCTACCATTGCTGTGACTCTCAGCATGGTTCTATGTAACTCTCTTGTATTTTAAATATTTACATTACACTCTCTTTTATGCACTCTAGGAATGGCATATTCTCTGCTCACTTTAATGCATATGTTGCACTCTCCTTAAATAAGGCATACCTCTCCTTAATGGCATAAGTTCATCCTCTAAAATGAATACATGCATAATAATCCTCCTTTATGACAAGAATTTGTTGCTCTCCTATGTAGGTCTCATGTATTCTCATTTAGGGGAGGGGTATCACCAAGAGTGGAAGAGACTTGAGGAATATTAGAAAAGGAGATATGGAAATATCCAATTATTTAAAACAAATACGAATTTCTTACTAATCTGTTATCTAACAGTTGTTTCAGTGTTAGAGAGTGAAAACTATCTTCTTAGTTTTCTTGCATCTCTATTGTTGTTTTGGTATGGTTGTGAGCTTTTACTGCTCGTGGGTTCCGAGAGGTTATCCACAGGATGTGGTTGAGTTGACTTCGGATGATTCAAATGAGTTGTTCAAGGATCAAATGTGGGATATGTTCTCGATGATTGGAAATTTGAATATCTCTTCGGGTATAATTCCATTGTCCTAAAATTATAGTATAGCTTTAGCACTTAAAATATAAAAAAGTGAACAGCTGATGACTGCTAGCATCTAAATTTTGGTTTGAGAGCATGTTATCTAAAACATTGTGATTAGTTAAAAATGAAGACTAGAGATCAATCTCTTCTTGGATATTTGATCATCTTCAGTTATTATTAATTAGTTTATGGTACTAATCTTGGTATTATGTATTCAAGAAAGGAAAACAAAATATTGTTGAAGAGTAGTTTTCAGTAAACTAAATTCCAAAGGACTTGGGTAAGTATTTCCAAGTTTATGGATTCTGTTCAGTAGGTATTAATTCATGTTTTATAAATGGTTTTAAGATGGATTTTTTCCAAAGTGTTTGACAAAATGCGCTTGAATGAGTAATGTTATAAATTTGCATTTATGCACAGTAAAAGTGCTTAACTTTGACTTACCATCAAAAGAAGAAATGAAAATGGACATGTACCCAAAATATGCTTGGAGGAGTACATAGTCAACCCTTAAAAGAAAATGCAAAAATAATGGCAACTAAAGTATAGTTTGGAGAGAGATCAAATGCTTGAGGTAAGTTGGAGATACATTGGGTTATGGCTTATGTTTCTTATTCTTCAATGTTTTGTTATTCAAGGTTGTTGTAATAGTACTATCAGAATTTTGACAAAAGCCTTAATGTTTGTAGCATTCGGGGGCTTCCATGTGTTTTATTCAAGTTGCTGGCAATTTAGTGCAAAAGCTTGCTTGATGTATCAAATGAATTGACTTGTGGGTGGTAAAATGTTTTACAAGAACTCATATGAGTGGTTGAAGGCTGTGTGATTTCAATGAGAGCATGTCTTCATTGCTTACTAACTGGGACCCATTTTTCCTCATGTAAGAATTTATTTGTAATTTTCATTCCATATATTTGACAAAAGTCATAAATGGAAACATTTAGGCTATAAATTTTGTTGTTTTAAAGAAACGCATTCTTGGGCATTTTAATTAGATTCAGCCCAACATCGGGGGAGATGGTACTGTGGACATGTAACCCACTGGTTATTAAATCCCTCTCAGAACCCAGATCAGAAGTCTGGTGATTTTAGTTAACACTGCATGGAGTTCATATGCTTTCTTTTAGTGTTGATGAAAGACTAAGATTATTTTAATTCTTTGTTTAGAAGATGAAATGTTAAAGTTTCATTTCTGAATTTTATGAGATAAATATATTGAAAAGAATATTAGTATTATTCGTTATTTCTAGTGTGCAATAGTACCTCAATGACTTTTATTGTACTTGCAAAGTGTTTGTCATAAGGGCTCAATGAGTGTAGGGTATATGTATAAAAGTGTTTGTCAAAAGTCTTGAATGGCTGTGGTTTTGCATATAATTGTTAGTACAAAATTATTAATTCTTTGTTGTTTTATGTTACTATAAATTATAAATAAACTATTTAATGGTGTAGCTTCCTATGTCCAAGTTTTTGGTATGATAAGTAGTTTAATAATTTGTTTGAAGTGTGATTAAGGCAGTTGTTTCTTGTATTATCTAAAGCTTTCAAAAAGAGGCTTCATTTTTGGAAATAATTTCTGAGTGACTAATTCTTTGATTTTTGGCAGGAATGAGTATTAGTGATTATGTAACATCCTACTTCTCTGTCTTCTTGATGGTGGAGTGAGGTGGGACCTTACAATATCAGAGTGTGCCCAGAATGATGCCTCAGAAGATTAGCCTTGTTATGGAAATGTGGAAACCGGGCTAGAGGCAATATTGAACCTTATATGGGTTCTATAAATGAAAAAAATGTGTTAGGTACAACTTCATTATTGCATTACAAAATACTGCAAGGGGGTGCCATAAAAACCACTTAATAATATAAAGTACAAGATGCATATACATAGATTACATATAACCTAGAAACATAGCTTTGATGAAAAACTATAGAAAAACATGAAGTGACTAGTTGGTTTTGGGTTTAAAAGTCATATTTGGCATGGTGTTTTAAGTGTATAATGACTACCTCCATGTGATGCCTGCATTCATCAATGCTATGAAGAGTAGGAAAAATTATGATGTAGAGAGGAGCTCATCTTTTCTTTCATTATGCTCGTTAAGACCTTTCCCGAGGAAAATTTGCGTGCCAATATCAATAGTGTGGATATATTGATTTTGATGTGCTTTGCTTGTGTCGTCAGGACCATTTTACTATACTACTAACTTTGGGTTAGGTATCATCTCTTTCTTTTAAACCTCTCAAATTAGCTGGTTTTATTTTAAATAACTTCATGTATGATCTAATGCCTGCTCGGGAAACATGTGCTTGGGCTCCATCTTAGGTGCTCTTTGTGGGCATCATTTGTCTCCCCCTCCTTGCGACATCCCTCGCGAGATAACAAACCAAGAAAAACACAATGCCAACAAGTGGGGAATGGATAACAAAGTGTAAAGGAAAAGGAGTAATCACATCAACCAAAAGTGGGCATATTTTATGAGGATTTTGCACATGGATTAAATCAAAATTGAAAAGGAAGCCAACCATGTTGAGAAGAAGACAAAACAAAAACTAGAGAAGAAAAAAAGAGTGCCTGACAGCAACAAATTATGGAACACAAAAAATTAGAATGAAGCAATATATAAGAGCTAAGCATTATATTTTTTGGAGCTAAAGGAGGAAGGATACTCCCAAAATGTCTAATAATCCCATCACTAGCCTAATTCCCTCATTAATTCTAGGGCATATAGGCAGAAAAGACCTTAAACATGAAAATGGAAGGTAAGGAGGGAGAAGAGTAGGCTAAGGCAGGTGGTCTTCCATATATTGAAACACCAACTAAGGAGGTTTGTGAAGTTTTAACTATTCACTAGAGTTAAAATTCCTTAACATAAAAACTGCCCAAGAGTAGGGAACACTCCTTTTTAGCCATAAAACATAAATTCTTATTTGGAACTACCTTCCCTCATGAGCCAAAACTCATTTCATTAAAAATCCTTAATTGCACAATAGATTGAAATAGGACTAGCCACTTGCAGAGGTGAGTATTTTGTATGACGACTAAATCAATGTTGATTGTAAGTGATCCTTGAACATGGGTATTAACACATTAACAACGTTGGACAGTGGAATTTTACAGGATGGCTATTAGTTCTCATTGTTGGCATTGAAATTATAATACTTCATCCTGGGATGTCAATATGGGAAATTGGCATTTCATGGAACCTTCTAGTGTCATTACCAGTGAGTATAACCGAATCCATACATGGATATAACTTTACTTTAGTGCTGTGAGATGTTGGGTTGATACCCTAACTAGATGGGATGGTAATTGGGCTCAAATACTACATTAGACCTATTCCAAACTGGAAAGTGAGTTGGAAGATAATATTTAATAAGTATGGAAAGTCATATTGTATGGGATCAAAATTTATAGATAGTTGATAAGGAGTTTGAAGTCTACTTAGAGGTAAGTGACTTAAAACCAAAGGTAAGAGCCAGAATTTTAGGCAGATTTCGGAAGGGTTAGAGGTTGCAATATTAGAAACTCGGAAGTCTATAGGAGTTGGGGTAGGAAGAATAAGTAATGGAAGGAGTGGAGCCAGGGGGGAAGCATATGGAACCTATGTCAAGTGAGTGAAGAAAATTGAATTTTGAAAAGTTGTTGAAAGGACACAGTATCCGAAGGTGTATATCGAGAGAAAGTAAGAACCCTTGACATATAGGAACCTTGGAGAAAAAAATCCAAGGAGAAATCACCCCAACCTCAAAATTTTGGAACTTGAAGATCGAAATCGTAATTTCTTGAGTTTTTCGAGGAAGAGAAGAATTTAAATTGTTCGAAAAACTAAAGGTCAAAAGACCCTTTCTATACTATTTGGTATGGAAACATACCAGTGGGTGATTTCCCACAGGGACCTAACGTGAAATATGACATCATGCAACATGACGTGTGCCTGCAATACTTCCATTACGTACGAGTGCATGTCGATGGTTTCCCGGAGGAGACACTCCTAAATCACTTCAACACAAGGTGTTGCCCCACGAGCGTCAACACCGTTGGCGTGCGAGTTGGGATACGGTCCGAGCCGATGTCACTGAATTTTGTGTGCATCCCTTTCATGTACATGCACCGGAGATGCATGAAAATTTTAATCCTTTTAGTGAGTTGTATCAGCAGACTGGCGGTATAGAGCGGAAGGTAGGCGGGTTTCTGAAACATTTATGGAGTTGTGAAATATTTATGATCATATTTTTAAGAGAAAATGTAAGTGAACATGTAAAAAATAAATACTCGCCAAGGAAAAACTGTGAAAAAATGGTATAGCAACATTGAAGTTAGAGATTATATTAGAGTAGAAAACGTAAATTAAGTAGGGAAAATTGCAAGGTGTTAAGATAGAAGAGGTAGATATTTAAAAATTAGATACGACGAAGGGAAGGTACCAATAGTAGAAGGTCTTCAAGGAGTTTGAGTAATGGATTTGGAAGCAGGTATGTCTCTTTTGCGTATGACGAAGGGTTCTCCTGCTTCTGAATAGCGTGTGAAAGGCAGGGAGGATACAAGATCTTTCCTTGATCAAAATATTGATACGGTACATTAAAATTGGGCCATGTCAGTCAGTGTTGTCAATATTAAATTTTATACTCTGATGTCATGTATTGATTTGGATTGTTAAGCCCCATGCCTGCAGACGCTTGTATCTTCATGAGCCCTTGGCCCCATGGGGGGGGGGAATGGCACAAAATTTGGATTTGGACAGTCCTGGAGCAGGTTGCTTGTAGTGAATAAAGTCAACGACAACAAATTTTGGGGTGGGAAGTTTGATCTGGTGTATTCCTGATCTCATTGAATGGTATAGACAAACCATTAACAAGGCTAGCCTCAACCACAAGGTTAGAGCAGAGAATGACGTTGTCCAACACGGAGGGTATTTCCATAGCTAGTTGATCATATTCTAGTTTCTTTGCATGGATTTTCTGCTTTGGGCAGCATAGCAATACGCAAGTAGGTACAGTTTAATGTTTTTAACATGGTTGTTGTCAGGAAACAACCTCATTTGTGTGTAGGTTGCATTGAATTGGAGAATGGTAGGAGTTTCGGCTTTAGGAAGGTTTGTTTTTTAACGTGTCATAGAAGCTTCCAATCATCAATAGTAGGTGTTGCATTGCGGTTTAAAGAAGGTTTTCAAAGAAAGAGAGGTGGCGAGCATACTTATTGTTGAAAAAATTGTTGAAAGCGTAACCCATGATGTCAGCTTTTTGATGCAGGTAACAGAAATACCTACATACATTGGTGTGTCTGCAGTAATTGTGATTCAATAGAGTACCCAGGATTATAGAATGTCCTGATAAGGTTGTTTCTGTTGACGGGAATTACCTAGCACAGCGACCATCGATTTAAGAAATAAATTTGGGACTAATGGATATAATTTCATCATTAGATGTATTTGACATGTCGAAGTTGTTCTTGAAGGTTTAGGAGGAGTTGACCTTCTAAAGGTTCCATAAGGGATATAGGGATGCGAAGAGTTGAGTGGATCGTCGGGGCATTAATGTGGAATGTTGCTTGATTGAGCCAAGCAAGAAGACGGGTTTTCTCATTGATGGAGTTGTCAATCAAGGCATTTTTTGAGCACTCAGTTAAGGAATGACTTTCGATGCCATAAGTGACTTGGATTATCACATTAACCAAAACCCTGTGTTGTGATTGTTATGAGCTGGAGAAAACAATGTGAATACAATGTTTAGCACAGGGACAAGGGAGGAAAAGTGTGTGAGCATGGTGTAAAGAGTTGTGTGATTCTTATGGAGGAGCGGTTGAAGTGGTGAGCGGATGGATGTTTCTTGCAAGTGTGAAGGGTTAGAGTGGCTAATTATTGGTTTGCATCAAAGTCTGATAAGCGATAATTTTAAAGCTCATCGAGGAGGATGATGTTGGCAGGTGTGAGTTGAGAGAAATTCCATTCATCCCATGTCTATGCGTGGTGGGGAACCGCCGGGGAGGGTGTCGGGCGGTGAAAAACTGGGTCGGAAGGTCTAGGGTGGACGGGGTGTGATGGAGCCCATGCCAAATATCATGTGTGTCGATTTTTTTCCCGGTCGTACCTTGTTAGCGCAGTATGCTGGAAGAAACGTGTTATGGGGGGGAGAGCTCACGGAGAGGGAAGTATAGAAGGAGTTCCCTTCGAGAAGTCTACATAGGATGTCGATTCTTTCGATGGAATGGAGGTGTAGCAAGGAAGGACGTGCACGACCATGGAGGGAAAATGCCTTTTCCACGACGATGTTTCGATGGGAGGAGAAGGAGTCCAGGAGCGTCGGAAAACACAATGAGCCAATCCCGCAAGTGCGGGTGATGTTGCATGTAGGAGGTGATGAAGGGTGTTGATGGAAGATGGTATATTTCTTGTGAAACGAGGTCTAAATACTTGTTTTTTAAATTGAGGAGACAAAAACTTGTTGCACTTTGTTAGTCGTTTTTTGTAGCATGTGGAATGATTCTTGTGCACCAATGTCTAGATCATGACCATTTCGGTCACGAATTTGCGAGACGAAACGGGATTAAAATAGTAGCATCGGGTGGGGGGACATTGATAGAGACGAGGAGAGAATTTGGTAGTAGATTTTGAACTTTTGCTTTTGCTACATACTTTTAAAATGTAGTTCAACATATCATGGTGTGAGAGAAATGGTTGAAAGTCGATGTTGGCCCTCCATATTGCAAGCGAGATGAGTGTTGTGCACATTTAGTTTGTCATCATTTCTAGTAGGGGAGTACAATTTCGGCCGGTGGCATCAATGTGAAGAGAGAAGGTGTCGCAGAACCCTCCCATGGGGCTCCATGAGTGGAAATTTGTAGTGTTATTTATCTTGCAAAAACATGTAGAGGAGTGGCGGGTTGCGTGTCTTTGAATGGAATTCATAAGTTGTTCATAGTCTTGCAAGCGATTAGCTACAAAAAATTCATGTGTCCCAGGAGGCATGGGTCTTGTAGAATGAATGATTCATGCCAAGAGCTCGGTTGTGAAGGGGGCGGGTTCCAAGCGGTGATGTACATATCTAAAAATTCATTGGTTGCACGGAAATGCAGCAGCGGCTGGTCCGGTCGAGTGTCCATAGCATGTGCATTCGAAAGCCATAATAAACAATGGATATATGTGGAGCCGCAATGTTTCATTCATAACTTAGAAAAGAAAGGGAATAAAAATTAAGATGGATGTGGAAGTGAAAGTAATGAAAATATGTGCATACATGCACCGGTAATCGCTTCTGGGAATCATTTAAGTAGGACCTCTTCCGGGAATATTGTGAATCTACAATGGATGTATTGAGATGCACGGTGTGGGTTTGCAACAATGTTTTGGATTCTCCATCGAGTTTGATCATGTGAATTGGATGGAGGTTGAAGACATGTCATTATCCAATTGGGGCCATTTGTTATCGGTACACTTAGTGTGAAGAATATGGTAGGGATACCTTGTTGAATGATCATGTGGGCATGCTCCCCTATACAGGAATGAACAATATGGTAGGGGTACCTTGTTGAAGGAAATCATGGGCCATTGAATGTGGGCAAGCTACCCTCTGTACAGGAGTAGATAATATGGTAGGTGTACCTTTTTGAGAGAGAGCAGTGGGCCATTAAAGTGAATGGGTGGTTGTGGGATTGGAGGATTCTATGTACGCAAGTATTTCATCAATTTTTGAATGAGAGTTTGGTAGAGTTGAAAAAAAGGAGGATGGAGATGAGTCGAACGGGCATGGGTGGGGAATCACAATTAGGATTTTCTAGAATGGCTTCACGGAGTGGGATGGATGTGTTGTTGATATGGCGTAGCATGTTGGACATGTTGGTAGGTGCAACAATCAGAAGAGAGCAAAATTTGAACCAATACGGAACATCTATGTAGGGTCGTTTTGTAGTTTTGAATTACATTAATAGCGAACACGTGATCCTATAAAAATTCATAGGATGTTTCGTCATAACCAGTTTTAACAAAAGATGATTCTGGCGTGGAAGAGGAAGGTAGAAACACGTCTTGCAGCGATATCTTGGGAATGTGTGTAGGCGGGATATGTTTGGTTAGCCACCACGTTCATGGGTGAATTGAAGAACGGGGTTGACACGAGAAATGAGCATCTCTTCAACAGTCGGACGGGAGAGGACATGTGGTTGGATACCTAGGTCCATGGTGTTTGTGGAGGAGAAAGCATTTTGGGTTTTCATTCAACGGCACAATGGGTACAGAAATGATTCCATTATTTGTTTTGTTTTCATGGATGAGTAAGCTTAATGAAAATTTGAGCAAACTTGGATAGGAAAAAGAGCATAGATCCTTGCATGGCGACGATGTTCATGTTGGAGATGGTTGAGGGAGAAATTTTTTGGGAAGGTGGAAAGGTAGGCACTGGGGGGGGGCGCATGTACGGGGTAGGCGAGAGGTGAAGCAATTGAATGGTTTGGGAAGGTTTGGCCATCAAGTGGAGATGGAGGGGGAAGTTTGGGAAAGTTTGGGTGGAATGTAGCGGAAGGAGGCTATTTTGGGGAAGGGCTGGGAGTTTGGTTTACGGTAAGTTGGTGGTTGGCTTCTGCGATTGGCGAAGGAAGGCGGTGACGTGCATTAATTATTTCTTTGTGAAGTGCGTAGTGGCTTCGTCGTTGTTCCCTTTGCACATTGTTCTCTGGTGTGGTTGGCATAAGTTTGTTGCAAATGAGGAAAGGTATGTCAAGAAGCGAATTTGTGTATGGTATAATGAGGAGGGGAAGCATGAAGATGAAGTATTTTATTTCATATTTTGTTTAGTTATTTTTGTTTTTGTTAGATTTTGTTGTGTTATGTCTTTCATTATAAACAATTGTAGTATAGAAATGGTGTGAAAATCAATGTTTGAAGCGAGAAACGTGTTGAATACCGGTTGCGTAGAAATGAGTTTTTGGAATTTTGAAATGGAAAAATATTATTTTTCGAAAGCAACAACATGTTGCATGTATCAGCTAGAGTAAATCGAAGCCATATTTGTATTTTATACAAAAAAAGAAGAAGCAATTTACGTATTATTTTCCCCTCACTTTGTAGATATTGATATGTGCATTTAATAAATGTGTGTGTTCAAAGAAGATGAAACATTTAAGGATGAAAGGGAAAACTAGGTGAGTAAATGTTCATATACTAAGAAAATCCATTAAAACATAGTGAAATGACATATATATAAAACGTAATGAAAAACGAGTGGGAACCCATATGTCTAGGAGAACTACTAGCAAGTCTAAGGGGCCGCAAAGATATAGTGACAATTACAAAATTGTATGCACAATTGATGATGAATGGCAAGCGAGGTTCAACAGGGGCGCGGGAATGATGAACGATGGAGAATGTGGGGGAGGGTGGGAATTTCGGTAGAAAGGTGTTAGGGGGGAAGGATGTATGGAACGAGAGGAGGGGACAACGGGCGAGGGGGTGGAAATGCACGGCTACTTTGCGGCGGGGAGCGGGTTGTAGGAATTGTAGGAGGATATTCGATGCATCGGCGTAAGGGGAGTTCTTATGCATGCATAAGGGTTGGGCATAGCCGTTCAACATTGTTGAAGGTGTTTGTCTTCAAAGATAGTGTGAAGAGGAATCGTGCGCAGTTTTACTATATATGTCTCGGACAACTCCCGGGATCGGTTGAGAGGAGGCAAAGGTCCTTTGCGAAGGAGATGCCCATAAGTGCATTTTGCGGCTTCATTGAAAGCGACCACATTTTCAAGTTGGCCGGTGTGGTCGTGCATCTAGAGCGGAGGATGTAGCGGTAGTCGCACTCGATGAAGGAGCCTTCACATTTAGAACAATGCCGAGGTGTTGTCATCTTTTCGTAAAGCCTTTCTCCTGCATTTCATCCCATCAATGGTAAGGGGGCGTGCGAGAGTAGAAATCATCCATGTCAATTAAGGTAGAAGTAGCATGGAGTGAAATCCATGGAACGTTTTCGGCCGAGTAACATTGAGAGAATTTCGGCAATTGTTTTTGTATTAAGGGCCTTTTTGCCTCGTACGTTGTATTTTCGGTTGAGCAAGGGGTGAAAGAAGATTTTATGCCTTCTTCGTCCGGCATTGCTTCGAGGTGTTGCATTTAATTGATATACGGATTTATAACTAGGGAAATGGTAAGAATTGTGCGATAGTTTGACCATTTAACTCAATGGGTTCTACGATTGCAAGTATGGAAACGGCTGAATATGCGAGAGTTCGAGTGCGTGGCCTTCGGCATGTCGGTGTTTGCCCCACAAGGTTGCTGGATCTCAATATTTTGAAGATCAAGCAAATTCAGAATTAACATCTTGCATGAATAAATTCATGCATCAAAACACTAATTTCTCATATGTGGACCACATCGCTTACTCTTGTCATCATAAAATCTAAACTTTGATATTTTGACAAAGTTGTTCAAGAGTTTCACACCCAATTGATTTACTTGAGTTGTATAAATATCTATGGATTGGAACAATGATACACACAATTTATTTTCTCTAATATCATAATACAAGTGTTGTTGTTATTTTAGTTTCCTTGTGTTTCTAATTCATGAATGATTTCATAGTTTAGAGCATTTTAACGGTTAAAAACTTATAAGGAATTCTTAAACAACAAATGGCGAACCGAGAGGGCCCATTGTGTGCCAAAGAAGCATTGCTCTTCTTTTCTTATTTATTTTTACGGTTGAATTTGTGTAGTTTCAATTCTTTTATTATTTGAGTGCATCTAATTTCAATGTCTTTTAGTTGTTGTTTGTGTGGTAGCATAACAAATACTATTCATATAAAAGTCCAATTGAATAAAGAATTGTCTACTTCAATTGTATAACTTTATATAGAATCATTATTAAATAAATGACCAAGTGATTCCATGAATTTTTTATGACACAAATTTACATGGTGATGGTTTAAAAGTGTTTAGAACTAGTGTTATGGCTGATTCTTTAAAATTACAATTAATTTACATTATTAAATTTTTCAAAGATTAATAGCGAGGTAGCATGCAAGTAATTGTTAAGAGACAAATTAGAAACAAAGTATTGCATATAGTGTCCATTACATTTAACAATTTCCTTTTTTTTCAGTTAAGTGAATTAAATAAACATAAATTTTAATTCAAAATAATTGGTCTAAGACACATCATTTAATTTAAAGAAAACTAATAGAGATTCTTGCAAAATTAACAACCATAACTAGAACAAAGATGAAACATAAAAACATAACATGGCTTGGCTCACACGATCATGCCATCTCGAGGAAGAAGTCCATCTATATTGTGGAGGAGGATTATTGTCACCATATTGAGAAGGCTTTGAAAATAAGCTTTCTAAGCTTCTTTGGCGAGAATAAAACCTTTTTATCTCTTATGTTTTTTATCGATCCTATGAGAACTCTTCTCAGATATTTATAATGTACTAAAGCATTAAAAATTTGCATATATGAATTTTATCATGATTGATTTGAATTACTAATAACCTCCTCCTCCTCATACATGAGTGAATATATGGCTGTAAAGAACCTCCTCTTTGGAATTATATCTGGAAACGAAACCCATTGAATAACGAAAAAAAATTGAGCTTGAGGTTGAGAAGAAAAGGTTGATGAGCTTTGAGATAACAAAGGTGACTCTTCACTATTTATCCTTTGCAACCCGAGATGAGATCCACTAAACTAGCTTATTGGAACCATCACTGATCCAACTGATTATTTAGTGAAAACAAGCCTCCTCGATTACCTTTAATCCCACAATAACCTAGAGGAAGCAGGGGAATTATTTCCTAAAACCTTACATTGAAATAGAAACCCAATACTTAGAGGCATCCAAAAACCATAGAGAAAAGAAAACACTACCAAAAGAAATAATAAGGAGAGGATAAACATTAAAAAAAAAAATGAGGAAGATTGACAAAATCGTCATACCTAGGCTCCACAGTGAGAAGGAGACTACTTTAAATCTCAACCTATATTCATGTTTTTCCCCACCCACCTTGTATATGTAATTCTCACCATCATTTTATATTTCCTGTAATTATGCTTAAGTAAATGGAAGGTAGGCCATGAGCTGAATATCCACTTCCCAATCTCTCTGCAACCTCCTAGCATGTTTGAAACATCCCATGAACTCACCTCATACACGACCATACACATGAGTCCAACCTTCATACATGTAGATTTCCAATTGGGTGTTATATTGGAACCTTGTATCAGTCCCTTGTGCTCATATCAATGTGATAGCATGTATCCCAATCTTGGATACCTCCATTGTGGTGAAAATTGAAGGACATGGGGTAAATTTAATCCACTTATATGTGAAGGGGTAACAAGAAAATTTAACATAATATATCAGGGTAGCCACTACCTCGAGGTCACCACCTTGGCTTCAAGTTGAAACCCTCAAAGGGTGGAAATTTGCCTCACAATGAAAAATTATTCGCTTTCCACCATAATATCAACCCATTTGAGGCTTCAAATAAAAACCATTTTTTTAAAAACCTTTTTTTTTTTAAGATCAAATTTTATTATTAACATAATTAAAATATGTGAAATTCATGCTATGGAATGATTCCTCAATTAGCCTTTTTAAGTGGTGTGGAAACCAAACTAGAGGCAATAATTAGGGCTTACACACAGTTCTGTAAAATAAGCATGATATGTTGAAGATATGTTAGTTTTCACATTACAAAGTCTTGGCGGGGATGCCATAAAAACCATAATAATATAAAGTACAAGACACATATACATAGATGACATATAAGCTGAAAAACATAGTTTCTAGTTGAAAAATCCCCGAAAAACATGAAGTGAGTAGTTGTTTGGTGTTGAAGCAGATCTTGATGGCATCTTGGAGGTGGATCTTTTGCGTAGAATGATTGCCTCCATGTGATTCATGAGTTCATCAATGATATGATGAGTAATAAATTCCTTGATGTGGAGGAGATCAAAATGTCATGCCTTTCATTATGCTAGGATAGGACCTTTCCCAGTACCCAATGGGCCAATATCAATAGTGTGGAAATGTTGATTTTGATGTGCTTTGGCGATGACCCAGAATCCAGGACTGACTGACACCTATTCTATAACTTTTGAGTTATGTACATCCTTCTCTTTCCTTTTTTAACCTCCCCTATTAAATTTCTGATTGTATTTTGAATAACCAGCTATTGTGTGATCTCAATACCTCTAGGAAACTGCAGTTTGAGCTCAGAATTGAGGTACTGCTAACTAGAGGCATCATGTCCCCCATCTTCCCCGCTCTAGCGACATCCTCGCGAGATATGTTAACAAACTAAGAAAAATACAATGCCAACAAGAGGTGGGGAATGGATAACAGGTATAAAGGAAAAGGAGCAATCACATCAACTTGAAGAGTGGCTATTTCCTTGTGGATTATGCACATGGATGAAATCACGGGTGAAAATGAAGCCAACCGCATTGAGAAGAAAAAAATACAAACTAGAGAAGAAAAAAGCTGTGAGCAACAAAAAACTATAGAGCAAAAAATTAGAATGAAGCAATATACACGAGGCTAAGAATTATAATTTTTGGAGGTACAAAGAGTATGCTCACCAAATACTAGAAGAATCCCATTTCTAGCTAATTTCCTCATCAATTTAAGGGCATGAAATGAAAGAAAAAAAACATGAAAATGGAAGACAAGGAGGAAAGGGGGTAGGCCAAGAGAGCACAGGTCCTTCTAAATGTAAGCACCAACTAGGGTTTGCAATTTCCTATTGTTCACTAGAGTTAAAAATTTCCTTAGCATAAAGCGATGAAAATAATGGGAACATTCCCTTCTACACCATAAAACATAAACTATACTTGTTGGAACTAACACTTCCATCAATGCCAACCTCCATTTCATGTAAACTCCCTTCATTACACAATAAATTCAATGGGACCAACCACTTGCAAGTGAGATTTTATATGAAGCTAAATCGATGTTGATTGTAAGTGATCCTTGGCATTGAAGTCAATAGTCATGATAGGAGATCAACATGGGAAATTGGCATTTTCTGGTTATAGAAAAGTGTTGGAATTGATGTCAACTAGATCAGCATGGATGTATGTGCTAGCATGATGTGGCAACGAGATGTTGTATTTGATGTCCCCTAGCCTAGAATAACGATGGTAATTGTAGACAATACTACATTAAGACCTATTCCATTGGAAAGTGATTTGATAATATTTCCAATGGTATGGGGAAAGTCCATAAATGGCCGTCGAGATAAAAATTTATTGATAGTTGAAGTAAGGAGCTTGAAGTCCTTTGGAGCAATCCGATTCAAAAACCGGAAGGGAGTAGGCCAAATTTCGGACCACGATATTCGGAGAATTCGAAGGTTGCAATATCATAAACTTAGAATATCGAGAGGTTGGAGTAAGAAGAATATTGGAAGGGCCGGAACATTAAGCATATCGAACTTGATATCATATGGTTAACAAATTGGGACCTTGACGGTTTATTTGAAAGGAACTTTGATATTAGAAGGTTGTATATCGAGCAAATGAAATTTCAGCGTCTCAGAACCGGGCCATGAAAACATCGGGGAGAAATCATAACCTCAAAATTTCGGAACTTGAGGAGATTGAAATATCATAGGTTCTTAAAGTTTGCGGAAGAGGAATTACAAAGGAATTCATTGAAAAACCAAAGGGCCAAAATACCCTTTCTATCACCTCACGGTAGGACACATACTAGTAGGTGATTGGCCTTAAGGACTTCTGCGTGAATATGAAATCATCATGGTGGCCATACGATGGACATGTGGTAGTCATATTCAACATTATTTGATGGCCGAATGGGGAAAATCCACATGGCACGTGTTACCACTAAGAAGGCGCCATGTGGAGATGATGACATCGGCATAATGATGTCATCTTGAGTCAATATTTAAGAGGTTGAAGTTCTCCTAACTTATGTTCTAATTGTGATGTGAAAATTTTCTGATACAAGAGCTCCAATGGTGTTTCGTACTTAGTCGTGTGGATCAGACCAAAGGCTTATGACATTAGGAGCACGAGTGTTGTAAAGGTGCCACATGTGAAGTACATTTAGGAGGTCAAAATATTGACGGTTATAAATGCAAAAAAAATAAATGCTTTATGAGAAAAGTTACGATCGATATGTGGAGCTCACTGGGTGTGATTGATGTTTGGTCATGGGGAAACTAAATAGAACCAAGGGTGTAAAGCGAGTCTTACACCCACAGTGTTGTGCGGAACATCGGAGAATTAGGATTCCGCCAACTTCACTCTAAAATGAATTTTGAGAAAAGTTACGATATGCGGGAGCTACGATGTGTTGGAGCTTGGTCAAGGAAGCTTAAAGGAACCAAGGGCTCGGAAAAATGCAAAGCAAAATAGTCCCCGGTAGGAGCCCAGAAGCCTTAGCACTAAATGCTAAGTTGTCGGTCTGACAACACCCAATCGGATATGGAAGAAAACAAGAAGGGCTAAGCACGAAGGGCTCGAGATCTCGCGACCTCATAGTTTCGTAATTTTTGTTTTAATAAAAGTTATGATAGATAAAAGGATCTGATAGTGTAGTACAAAGGTAATGAAGGGTGTTTGATTCGACATTTGAAGAATAATTCGATTTAGAGGAGTTAGTCGGCTGAATAAGTAGTGGTAACAAATTACGTTGGGTAAAAGGTGACGAGGACCAAGATGTGTAGAAAATAGTGTTAAGGTTTGTCTTGGAGTTGAAATAAATCCATCTCTAATATTCCTGTGCATGATTCATTGAACTAAATGAAGAATTGAGAAGCCATTTCGTGCGTACAAGCATAATTGTGGAAGAGCCCCACCATAGTTGCTAGTTTTTCCATTTTCATATCTATTCGGCACGGAAAAATCATATTTGTAAGCTCGAATGAGCAACCCCTATTCGAGTTCTGCGCTAAGGGATAACTTTATGCATTTTGCCTGGTTCTGTTTTAGGATAGCAGTAAGAGTCACATTTCGCGGACACATGTACTTTCTCTTATAATAGAAAACAATATTTTTCTTTTTGAAAAAAAAATATCCATGATAAAATGAAGATGAATATCCATCGTTAAGAATCTTGTTATATTGTAAATTTATTAGTAATATTAAGTTTCATGTGTTTTATTAATTAAATTTAAATATGATTATCGAATTATTATTTTTATTTTTATATTAAAATAGATCTTAATTTATATGTTATAAATTTTAATATATAATGTATATTATGATTTTTTTTTTTAATTTTTTCTATTAGTTAAGTTAATATTTAAATATTTGACAATACAATATTTTTCTTTATATTATTTTTAATTGAACCGACATGTAAATATTTATAAACATTTTATTCCACATGAAATATAAAAAATATAAATAAATTAAGATCCATTTTAAGCGAGCGATTGCATGTGAGAGTAAAGAGGATTCGAACACAAATAATCCATTTATTTTCACTTCGTTCATATAAGGTATTAAAAATGGGAGGGATGCGGAAGTAAAGCGGCCCGCAGGAGCCACTTCATTCGGGCCTAATGCAGTGCGGCGGGGGAGTAGCATTGCATCAAACACATATCCATTGGATATTGTAGAGGCAAGTTAGTAGCACAAACAAATGTGGCGTACTATAGAGGTATTACACATGCCCTCGTTGTACTATTTGCGAGAGATGAAGGCCTCAAGGGGTTGTACAAAGGCCTTGGGCCAACTCTTTTGGGAGTTGGACCCAATATAGCTATTAGCTTATGTGTTTATGAGAGTCTCAAATGCGATTTGGGAGTCTCGGAGATCTCAGTTCAGCGTGCCGATTGGCAACTGTGGTGGCACTTCCCGGGTGTTGCATCCTCAACAACAACGTTTCCATTATATTTGGTGAGGAGAAGAATGCGGTGGAACGTACGAGGTGGGCGTGCTCTGTTCTCTTCAAGGACTTGTTGGTACATTCGAACAGATAATTGGAATAGAAGGATGGGGTGGTTTATACATGGTGTTCAGGAGTACCTCAAGGATTGTTTCCAAAGTATTGATGCTTGTGTTTATGACTTATGAAATCATGAAAGGGCTCTCTCAAAGGAATTCCAGAACCAGATTCTTATTTTCAAGTACATACTACAACACCATAGTTTCCATCATCAGTACCTCTACAACACATCATTGATGCGACAACAACTACCACTATACCTTTGAGGTTTGTGCTCCTCTCACCTTGAACTAGGTCACGACCAAAGGATTGAACCTTGGATCTCTCGGTTTGAGCAACTTCACATTCACTTTGATCATCAATTGAGCTTTTTAATCAATTTTAATAAGAATAAAAGTAATCATTTAATTTAGTTATAATTATTTAAATATTAAAATAATGTATGAGATTCTTTATGAATTCCCTTCTTATACCAATTTAACAATTTATTTTATGGATATTTACTAATTTTCTTAATTCAAACACATTATTTCTATGAAATTTAAATTTTTAATTATTAAATTTATAAAAATTATAATTTTAATATACAAATAAACTCTCATTATGGGATAACAAAAGAAAAATAAAAAATTATATAAGCCCGCCCTTGGGGTAGTTAAATTGGTAAGTGTCATGATAATGAAGTGTTATGTGCCAAGAGTTTTGAGGTTCAATCTTTTAACTTATTTGTCCTACGGAAAGAGGCGTATGTAGTTATAGTGGTAGCGGTCAAATTTGATCCCATATCACAAGAATATGAAATCAACCCAATTGTCAATTCTTTTAGTGTGTCTCTCTCTCACACACACATACACAAAACAAACTAATTTTAACAATTATATGAAAAAAATACAACTTTTACCATACATATCTTAGCAAGTAAATAATTCAAAACAAAACTTTTATTCCTTTTTCCTCATTTCCATTTTATTCATTCCTTTTTTTTCATAAACTCTAAAATTATAGTAACTCTATTTTTGAATGATGATTGTATCTCATATGTGGATCACATCGCTTACTCCTTTTGTCATCAAATAATCTAAACTTGATGTTTTGTAAAGTTATTCTAAAGTCATTTCCACACCAAATGATTTACGGAGTTGTATAAATATCTATGGATTGGAACAATGATACACACACTTTATTTTCCCTTTGATATCATAATACAAAAAAGTTTTGTTGTTATTTTAGTTTTACTTGTCTTTATATTGCATGAATTATTTCATAGTTTCAGAGAATTTCACATGATTAAAAACTTATAAGAACACCAACAACGAATGGCCCATTTGGGAGGCACATTGTCCAGAAAGGCTTGTTCACTCTTCTTTATTTATTTATTTTCTATTGAATGTGTAGTTTGATTCTTTTCATTATTTAGTGCATCTAATTTCAATGTTTTTTAATTGTTTTTTATGTGCTAGCATAATAAATACTATTCATATGAAATGTCCAATTGAATAAAGGATTGTCTACTTCAATTGTGTAATTTTATTTAGAATCATTAGTAAATGAATAGCCAAGTGATTCCATGAATGTTTCATGACACAAATTTAGAACTAGTTTATGTTGATTCCTTTTAATTGCAATTACTTTACTTAGTTAAATTTTTTCTTTCAAAATTCAATAGCGAGGTAGCATGCGAGTAATTTTTAACGGACAAATTAGAAACCGAGTCTTGCATAGTGTCCATTACATTCATGATTTTACCAACTTGGATGATAAATTCAAATGTAACACTATTTAATTCTAAAGTATTGATCGACGCCATCATTTAAATAAATAAAGCTATGAAAGTACTTTACAAAATTAACAACCATAACTAAGGAACAAAAGATACAACATAAAACCATAACGCAAAACACGATACCTAATCATGCCATCTGAGAAAGATTCCACTGTATTGTGGAGGAGGATTACTTTGTCTACTTGAGAGGAGGTGAAAATAATGTTTTCTAGCCTTTTCCGGGATAAAAACTTTTTTATCAAACATGTTTTTGATCGATCTATAAGAATATTCTCATGAGATTTTTTTAATGTGCTAATACATGTTAACGGTTTGCATATATGAAGTTTATCATGATCGAGTGGAATTACTAATATTTGAAATCAATTCCTTGTTTCTCTATCTACACGATAATCACGAGTGAATATGTCTATAATGAACTTCCTCCTCAACCTATGAAATAGTTTTTCATTTCTTTGGAGATTACCTCCAAAAATTGAGACATAGAATAACGAAAAAAAGCTTGAGGTTAAGGTTGAAGAAAAGCTTGATGAGATTTGAGATGAACAAAAGGGGTGACTCTTCCTCTTCACTCCTTGCAACTTGAGAGGAGATCCACTAAACTAAACCTTGGAGCCTATCATAGTCCAAACCTTGTTCGATGAAAACAAGCCTAAGAACTTCAACCTTTAAGGCGAGAGCCACAACTAAACTACGGAAGCCAAATTGTTTCCTGGGAAACCTTACATCGAAATAGCAATCCAACACTTAGAGGCATCCAAAACATATGAAAAGGAAACACTACCAAAATAAATAATAAACAAAAGAGGATAAACACTCAAAAAACAACAAATTAAATAAGATTAAATAACAACTCGTCATAGCTAGGCTTTTGATGAACAACGGACTAGTTTAAATCTCAACCTATATTCATGTTTTTCTCCACCACACGGCATCGTAATTCTCCTTAATAATTGTACATTTCTCCATAATTATGCTTGAAGTAGGCTTGAAGGTGAACTATGAGTCTAGATGTCCTTCCCAAATCTCTCGCTCATAACCTCCATAATGTTTTAAAGGTCCCATGAACTCACCTCATACATGACCATACAAAGAGGTCCCGCTTCATACATGTAGATTGCCAATTGGGTGTTATATTGGAACCTTGTATCAAATTCCCTTGTGCTCATATCAATGCAATGGCATGTATCCCAATGTTGGGTACCCTCCACAGTGGGCGGAAAATTGCAGAGGACATGGGGTGGGATTTAATCCACTTATATGTGCATGAGTATAGATAATTTAACATAATATCTCTAGGTACAACCACGACCTCGAGATGACACCATGGCTTCAAGTTAAGTATATGGGAATTAAGAATTTTTAACAATGAAAAAATTCTTCACTTTCCACCATAGGATCCAACCCATTTGGGCTTCAAATAAAAACCTTTTTTTGTAAGCTCAAATTTTATTTTTAACGATTAAAATATCAAATTCATTCTTTTGAATGATACCTCCATTATCCTTGTTCAAGTAGTGTGGAAACCATGCAGGGGCAATAGTGGGGCTTATACATGAGTTCTTCAAAATAAGCATGATATATTGAGTATGACTGGTATTCCATTACAAAATCTTGGTAGGAAGCCATAAAAACCATAATAATATAAATTATAAGACACATATACATATATGACATAGAAAAAAACACGGCTACTAGTTGTGAAATGCACGAAAAACATGAAGTGACTAGTTGGTTGAGTGCGGGCGGTCATGATGGCATGGTGGAGGTGAATCTTTTACGTATAATGAGCGCACTCCATGTGATATATGCATTCATCTCATATGATAGAGTAGGAAAAATTCCTTGATGTGGAGCGAGCTCATCTTTGCTTTCGAGTATGCTCGGAATAGGACCTTTCCTAGAAAATTTTTAATGGCACAATATCAATAATGTGGATATGTTAGTTTTGATGTGCTTTGGCGGTGACCGGATCAAGGACCCATTTTGACACCTATTCTATAACTTTGAGTTAAAGACACCATCTCTTTCGTTTTAAACCTCCTACTCAATTTTCTTGATTTCATTTTGAATAACCAAAATGTATAATGTCAATACATGTTAGGGGAGGCATGTGCTTGGGCTCAATCTTAGGTGCTACGCTTAGGCATCACGGCCCCATCTCCCCCTCTGTGTGCATCCTAACGAGATATGTTAACAAACCGAGAAAAAAACACAATGCCAACAAGAGGTGGGGAATGGATAACAAGGTATAAAGGAAAAGGAGTAATCACATCAACCAAGAAGAGTGGGCATATTTCCTTGGGGATTATGCACATGGATGAAATCAAGGTGAAAATTAAGGTAACCGTGTTGAGAAGGGTAAACACAAACTAGAGAAGAAAAAAATTGTGAGCAACAACAAACTATAGAGAAAAAAAATAGAATGAAGTAATATACCTGGGAGCTAAGAATTATATTTTTGGAGGGCGGGAGATATAATGATCCCCAAATACTAGAAGAATCTCATAACTAGCTAATTCCCTCATCGTTGAAGGGCATGAAATGAAAGAGACAAAAAACATCAAAATGGAAGGTAAGGAGGAAAGGGAGTAGGCAAGAGAGCTTGGTCCTTCCAATGTTGACACCAAGGAATTAACTGCTACGAGTCAATTTGGGCATAATCCCCCAAGACCTGGTCAAATTGGGCATCATCCTGGCTTCCAATGAATAGGGTCTATCATCCCCTTCTATTTCAGTTCTTATATACCCTAAGTGAGAACATTCTGTTCATGGCATCAATTGTAGGATTTCCAAGGTTTGAAGTATATGTCACCTGACCCTTTGACTCCCTGGCACTCTCCCTCTGCAAGGGACTAAGCGCATTGCGGTGCCAATACCTCCTCCATGCGAGGGTGCAGCACCCACAGTACACTCCCGACACTCGAGGGTGTGTTTCGGGTCACCGGGAAGCGAAAATCATCATTGTTCAGGGAATCTACATGGTCGGTGCCTTCTCGAAGGGTCATAGGTATCATGCTTCAGGAAGTCAAGTGTCATCCACCACCTGCGAACTTGGAAACATGTCTTACACAATGAGAAATCCATTCAATGAAACTACCACTGTAACCTATAGACGCGAGCACTCATCTAAGTGTTAGGAGAAATAATTTTATGCAAAGTTATCTGTTGAGTTCTCATTTGATAAGAGATTGGAAGTACGATATCTTTAACTCGAGATGATGCGGATGTGATGAGGCTAGAATGAAGTCGGAGCAAGTTGACAACAAAACGATTTATTGGTTTTAATATTCTCCTCCTACTCTATTAATAAAGATATATGTTCATTTTCTCAATACATATGTCTATATCTTGTGAAATGTATTCTTGATGATGTATGTATTCTCGAGATCTAATTGGTTTGATTTGATAAAAATAGTAGATACTTGTATATTGTATGTTGTTTTTTGTTCTCTGTCTTTGATTGCGGGAATTGATCTAGTGGCTTGATTTGGATTGAGAGTGATGACAACAAAAAAAGAAGGAGAAGGAGAGAAAAAAGGATCACAAGTAGGCTCGTTCCTTTTGTATATCTACTTCTCTTAGAGAAAATAGTAGTTGTCTTTCTTACGATGTTGATGAAGGAACACCACACACGGAAATTAGTTTGTCAAAATGAATTAAAAATTCGTATAACAAATTGGTGACTCCACTAGGGATAATCATATGAGTGCTAGGGAGGAAGAATTTTGTGCAAAGTTATGGTGTTGGATTCTCATTTGATAAGAGATTAGAAGTACTAATATGTTGCTAAGATGATGTTGGATGTTGATGAGAGTGGAATGAAGTTGGAGCACGTTGAAAACAAATCGATCTATTGGTTGTAACATTCTACTCCTATTCTATTAATAAATATATATGTTCATTTTCTCAATACATATGTCTATATCTCTTGTGAAATGTATGCTATGATGTATGTATTCTCTTATCGAATCAGGTTTTGATTTGATTAAGATAAGTAGATACTTGTATATTGTATGTTGTTTGTTTTTCTAAGATTTGATTGCAAGAATCAATCTAGCGGCTTGAATTTGATTGAGAGCAACGACAACATCGACGGAAGGAGAAGGTGTAATATTCAGAAATTTCCAGATCATATTTGGAATATTAAAGTCCTTGGGTACTCTTAATGAATTGAGTAAATAAAATGGTGGACGGACCCACAATCCTCAATATGAATAAATATCCACTTTTGTGTGCGTGAATGTGGATTAATTAAGCCTAGATCTACATTAAAAGGTAGTTAGAAACTACTAATGTGAATGAAATTGGAGAACTGTCTCATTAATGAGATGGATCATGGAGGTTGACATAGTCAACGAGATCTTGAAGAGATCAAACAAAAGTTTGATTCGGTAAACTAAGATCTTGAAGATGTCAAACAAAATATCATGAGACACTCATGATAAAATTATGGAGGATGATGTCCAAACAAAGCACACTTGATGGAGAAGGTGTACATTGCACCTAGACATGATGGTTGATTTGGTCAAACAACGAGTCCAACTTGGAGGATCTTTTCCACATACACTTTAACATGAGTCTAGATGAGGTCCAAGGCTTGGGAAGGCTCAAATGTTATATAAAGAAGATGAATTCAAGGATGAGGGAATTCTGATTATTCTTGATGTAAAGATATTTTGAGATGCGGAATTGCCATGTGACATTCCATTGCTTTCTCGGGTTGTTTAGTAGAGATTGCAAGTGTTGTTTAGCACGGAGTGTTCTACGGTTGGGAATCCCACCTCTTTCTTAGATTAGTAAAGAGTATTGTACTTCATATTATGGGCTTTGGTACCCACACATCTCTTTTCCTAATTTAACGAACATCACGCATATTCCAAAAATTGCAGTTTAAAAGAAGTTAGTTGGAAGGAGAGTTTGTCTGAGCCTTCGCTCCAATGGCAGTGAGGTTGTTCTATCACCTTGGGCTTAAAGATAAACTTCCTAGAGCCTCATTGTAGATATGGCATTAGGCCAAAAGTTATTGACCTCCTGATAGCAATTTCCCTTGGAATTACGTTGTCTAAATTACGGATCAAAAGGAAGAAGGAAGTTGCTAGCAATTTGGCTAGTAATCTTGTGAGGATCATCTCCATGCTATCGATCTCCTGTGTTTAGATTTTGTTTAGAAATTTTAGCATAGAAGCTCTCTTTCCCTCCGGCGTAGTTTATTGTAGTTGTCTTCATAATGGTACATGATAATGTTGGAGGATTGAGAAGTTAGATCTAGAGCTTCTAGCTCACAGATGCGAAGAAGAATCCAGCTCTTTACATGCTAGATACTGATACAGTAACTATATTTAGCCATCTATTTATGAGATCTGACTTCATCTGTCATTTCCAGTAGACAAGGATCAAATCCAGAGGTAATTTTCCAAGGTTATATACGGAAAATCCTTTCTGAGTTATCTTAAGAATCCATCACTATGGAATCCTTTAATCTTGGCATCATATGAACTCAGTTGACTGATCTACATTTCAATTTCATTCTCAACTACATGTTCACATTAACTGAAGGGATGGCTTGATGTTTATGGGTCCTCTCAGTTATGTTGTACTATTGTGGCATGTTTTTGGGTGATTGAGCCAACTTTTGGCTAGAATCCTCCATTTGCCACATTGTACTATTGCAGTTCTTCTCCATTATAATAGGTAGCCCATCTTATAACAGAATATGATGTTTAATAAGATTTATTTTTTATCTTTTCCTCAGTTCCATTATATTGTGTTTAAGTATGTAATTCTCCCTTTTGGGATATTACGAAGGAAGAAAAGAAGGTCTGATACAGGCTCTTTCCCTTTATTCTTTCCTATTTTTGTGGAGAAAATAAATATTTATCCTTTTTACGCGACATTACATTTGAAGGTACCACATCACGTAATTGCATTTATATGTAGATTAAAATTAAGCATAACAAGGAGGTTTGTTAAGTTTCCTAACTATTCACAAGAGTTAACAATTTCCTTAACATAAAAAACCACAAAGATGGAACATTCCTGCTTATAAAATGCCTTCTTCATGTTGGAATCCTTACTTCCATCAATACCAACCTTCATTTCATCGCTCAACTTCATTACACAATAATTCAATAGGATAACCCGCGCATTGATATTTTGTATGAAGCTAAATCAATATCGATTATGAAACGATCCTTCGTTACCGATATCCATTTAACACGTTGTTGTTTGAACATTGGCATTATCTAGATGGTTAATGACGTTGTGTGCTGCAGTAGTGTGTATTACTTGGGGAATCCGTTGTAATGGCATTTCCCTAAAAGTTAGCAGTGTGTTGGAGTTGATGTCTCAGCCATAAACGGCATGGATGTATGCACTAGCATAATTGTAGCAATCTTGGCTTTGATGTCCCCTAACCTGAATGTGATATGATGTTCAAAACCAAATACCACATTGACCTATTCCCTTTGAAAATTGATTTTAATAAGACTGTTAGTGGAAGTCTGCGTGGCCATCGAGACCAAAATTTGACGATATCCAGTAAGGGCAAGTATTGGGTAGACCATTGGAACCAAGAAATACGCAAAATTTTTGACCTAAATTTAGGAGGGTCGGAGCACGAAATATCATAAAATCATCATCATATCGGAAGTTGGTGGAAGAAATATTGGAAGGTTGGAATCGGAAGCATGCGGAACTAATACGGACTCGTTGACCAAATCGGGACCTCGGCGGTTGTTGAAAGGGCACAGTGTGAGTTGTATATTGGGCAGGTAAAACCTTGCATATAGAACCTTGGGCAACTCCAAAAATCATGGAAAATCACAACATAAGAATTTCGAGACTTGGAGAGATATAATCTCGTAAGTTCTTAAGGTTTAAGAGAGGAAGGAATTTCAAAGGAATTCGTTGAAAAAAAAAAGGACCAAAATACCCTTTCTATCTCCTCTAGTAGAGGGCCCCTTTTAAACGGAATGATTGGCCTAAGGACTTAACATGAAGTATGACATCATCATGACGTGGTTGTACGGTATGGACATGTATAGCGATGTGTTAACATTTTTTGATGGCCTAATGGGGAAAATCCACTTGACACGTATTCTTGTTATAGGTGATTTAGAACACCATTCCAAAACGACACAGTTAGCGGAACATCATCTCCGGGACCAATGAATAGGGTCTATCATCCCCCATCATTTCGGTTGTTATATGCCTAAGACGAAGAACAAGATAAATCATTTAAGAAATTTCTCTTGCAAAGGTTTCCAATATTTGAAGTTTATAATATATCATATGTGACTCATCATCACTACCTCTAAAGGGTCTAAGTGCATTGCATATGCGGGTAGCTATGCAAGGTTGCTCTGCAAAGCACTTCCCGGAAACACTCATAGGTACGTTCGTCACATTGGGAGCGAAATTCTCATTGTTCGAGAATCTCCACTTGGACGGTGCCTTCTAGAAGAGTTCACATGTGTCAAACTTTGAATCCATGTATCTCATTGACATCTACAATATTGGGAACATATCTTTCTAATATTATCTTTGAAAGTCATTGGTTATAGAAGCACCTTCATCCTCTATAAATTATGAGCACAAATCTTAGTGTTTGATAAGGAAAATTTGAGTAGAGAAATTTTGGTGGAATTTCGATTGAGGAGTTGATTTGAGTGACATATTCACTGGAGATATGTTTGCATTGTGATGAGGCCCCAGATACTCTGGAGATGGTGACACTAAATCATCATTTGGGTTTATAACCTCCCTTCATCATTAATAAAATATTATTCTTATTTTCTATATGCATACATATAGCTTTTATTTTCACCTCTGAATTTCTTATTTTATATATATGGTTTTATGTATACTGTCAGTTAGCTAAATAACTTGAATAGACATCTTTTTATTGCTATCTGTGTTTCTTCTCTTATTCATTCTTACGAAATATTTTTACCTGGTAATTTTGGAATTTGAAGCTACGGCAAAAGCGACGAAGGGGACTCTGCAGACGCTTGGACTCAAGTAAGCTTCTTATTTCATTCTGACAGTAATGGGCTAGGTGGAAAGATGTTATTAGTCTTTAGCCTATTTTCTAGATTAGCACCTATCTAGGGAATAATGATTTATCTATAATTCATAATTCACGCATAACGATTCTATAAGACCATGTCAGGGATGTTGACATCAGCCTCATGCATCTCAAAGGTCAATATTTAAGAGTTGAAGTTATCCTAAATTTTATTCTATTACGATGTGAAAAATTTACGAAACAAAGAGCTCCAAATGGTGTTTAGCACTTGGTGTGTGGATCAAAGGACCAAGGGCATAGAAGAGCATTATAACCTGAGTGTTGTAAATATGCCACATGGGAAGTACATTTAGAAGGTTAGAATATTGTTGTGATTTTAAATCTTGTAGCTCTAGTATAAATGCTTTATGAGAGAGAAGTTCTAATCCGATATGTGGAGCTGATTTTGATTACAATTTGGTAACAAAGGAAACCAATAGAACCAAAAGGGTGTAAAGTAAAGTTAACACCTAGGATTACACATGTGGTATATTTGAGGTCTATTATTTCATAACTTCGCTATAAAATGAATTTTGAGAAAATTTACGATATACGGGAGCTACATGTGTTGGAGCTTGTTCAAGAAAGCTTAAAGGAACCAGAGTTTGAGAGAAAATACATGGAAGATAGCCCTCTGATGGAGACTTGAATACGCAGCACCTAAATGCTAAGATGTCGGTCACTAACACCAGTCGTATGGGAAAAACCAAGAAGGGGCTAAAGCATGAAGGGGCTCGGGAATCTCGTGACCTTGTAGTTTCCTAACATTTATTTTATTAAAATTTATGATAGATAAAGGGCTATGATAGTGGAGTACAAAGGTATTGAAGGGCGGTTGATCAACATGCGAAGAATAATTCAATGTATATTATTTGGTTCTTTAAGATAATGGGAAACTGTCATAAGACCAACTAGAGTCAGGAAGGTGACAAGGACCAAGATGTGAAAAAGAGTGTTAAGGTGTACCTTGAGTTGAAATAAATTCATCTACGATATTCCTATGCACAATTCATTAAACTAAATGAAGAATTGAGAAGCCATGTTGTGCGTGACACAATTTAATGGAAGAGCTCCTTGAGTATGTTGTTTAGTGAAGTTTAAATCTCGTTATGACCATCCTACAAGTTCCCATCCTCATGTTTAATACATACGCAGTATCAGTCGGATACAACGGTAGAATGGAGAGCCATGCATAGGTACACTTGGGGAGTGTGGAAACGAGGTAGTAAAGGCAACATCGAGTAGAGTGTAGTAGAGGAACAAAAACTAGGATTGGGAAGTGGAAGTAAGGTGGGGTAAGAAACATTGTGGTCGGTGGTTGTTAGGAGAGCTTTGTGTGTGTGTGCACTACGGTGTGGAGCCAAGTGAGCCCATTCTAGTAGGAAAAGGGGTTGAAAGTGCCTATGTACAATAAAGACCCCTAGAGAGGACTGATGTTTTGTGTGTAAGTTCAAAGGTGCCTATCGAGAGGAGAGGTTCGAGAGGTTTTGTTGCGAGTGTAAGAGGCGAGAGAGCTTTGTGGAATAGAAAGGGGGTTGAGAGGTTTGAATTGTATGTTGTTGAAGAGCATAGGGTCGATAATAGTGGCGTGTTGTACGGGAAGTGCATTAGTTCATTTTTGAGTGGAACAAAAAGTTTCTATAGAGAGTGCAAAGGGTTGAGAAGAAAAATGTTGTGTGGGCCAAGAGCTAAGGGAAAAAAAGAGTTGATATTAGACAATGTTGCTTCCAATTACAAGAAATTTACAATGAACATTGAGTTCCTTATTGAGTTTAGGTTGGAGCTTTGCATACAAGAATTTGGTGCTTCCATCTATAGTGGGTGTGAGAAGGCTTGGTGCTTCCATCTTGAGTGGGTGCTCTTGTTTTACATCAATAACAACAACAATCTTTGGTGGTTTTTTTCCCAAAAGAGGTTTCCACGTAAAATCTTGTGTCTCATGTTTATGTTTCTCATGGTGTGTGCTTGTATTTTGATTTCATATTGCTAACACATAATATGTTGTTATTAGTTATATGGATGGTTGCAAAGTTTTTGAATTAAAATTAAATTTGCATAAATTAATTTTCCTTAATGTGATTCACCCCCTCAGTGTTAACATTGTTTCCCGATAATTGGTATCATAGTTGGGTTCCTTCGGGAATATATTAATCTCTAGAAGATATTTGAAACAGTAGCTAATCATTTTGCTTCAACAATAGAAGGAGTTAAATTTTTAAATGAACCGAGACTATGAGCTCTATAAGATTAGAATGGAATTGTATTTAATGGTAATAAATGAAGACATTTGGTTGTCTTTGATATATGGAGAAAGGAATTGTGAGTTAAATGAATAAGCCAACGAGATTATCATGAAAAGGGTTGTCTAAGCCAAACAACGAAAGTAAGGAACTACGAGAGAACAAATGAAATGCTAGAAAAATCCAACCTTTTGTATGGAAAATATTGCAATGTGGCTCAAAATTAAGTCTAAGAACCTTATTGATCGGTAAATGAACCTGAATCTATCAAGGATGCTAAACAATAGGAAAAGGAAGAAGAAGGAATCCCAAAGGAGATGCTCAAAAGATTGAAAACATTTCTTCATGTGAGAAAACTTCTAATCTTCACTCCAAGGATGGTGAAGTAGAAGACACGGGTGAGAGACCATGCGACGTTGAAGGTAAGTTAAGCCTTTGTGATAATTGTGAAGATATAGGTAAATTAGACATTAGATGTATATTTCTTTTTTGAAGAAAATATAGATAACACATCTATTTGTTGTAGAAGAGATAAACACATTTTTAGCGGTAGAAAATGGGAGTACCTCGGAAGGAAGAAGAGAGATGCAGGGTGTTCTCATCCATAGGGAGAAAAATAAGAGTACTCCCTAGTAGTGATGAAAAAATGGTACACCTTGAACTGTGGAAAATTCTATGGAAATAAAGATGGATTTAGATCTCTATGGTGACTCAACTAGCACCTATGATAATGAAGATAAGGATACGAATGAAAGGATACGCATTAGAAAGAAGTTGATATCTACTCTAAAAGGATATGGACCTATGAAGGAAAATCTCAAGCAATAGGAGAAATTGCTGAAAAGAATTTACTGAGCTTGAGAATGAAAATTGAAACAATAGTTTATATATATATATATATATATATATATATATATATATATTATCAACAAGAAGATGCTATCAAGTTGAGTGGCATGTTGATAAATCAACTAAATGAGAGAGAAGATTACGTGAGAGACTACAAAATGAAGTGGTCTCATTGAAGGATATGACTTGAAAGTACGATAAAGGTGTCTCAATATCGGAAACGAAGAGAGAACGAAGAGGGGAAGGTTGAAGGTTCAACTTCCTAGGTAAAGGGAGCTCAAGGTTCTAGCAACAACATATGAAAAGAAGTTGTTGAACTCCAATATAAGAAAGCAATAGCATCAAAAAGAAGAAAAGGTAGCGAGCATAAGGATAAGAAGCAACATCTGGTAAGAAACGAGAGAGAGCTCTTGAAAATATAAGAAAGAGGGTAGGAATATTCTAGACGATCATGGAAGGCACATGAATAACCAACGGTGGTCCTTTTCCCCCAAAAAAGAAAAAATCCCTCAAAGAAAATGTATCTTGATCATCAAAAGCCCTTTTCGGATATTGTTTTCTTGCAATATTTTTTTACTGGGCATAAAGACATAAATTGTAGATGGCATGTAATAAAACAATATACGTTGAATTATATGACAAGAAAAGCATAAAGTGGATAGGATAAGGAATGTTAGAAGGATTAGTGGCCTTAACAATATTCTTGCCGGTAATATAATTTTCTTTGTGCTGTTCCATTCCCATGTAGTGTTAGATACTACAACCACTGGAAACTTTGGGCATAAGGAAACGCATGATGTAGATATAATAGAATAAACCTCGCTTCTCATTACATGTGTGAAAGTGTAGAAACTCGATATTTGAAGAGAAATATGAAAAGAGGAGGAATAAATAAAAAGAATGATCCTCTTAATCTTGAATATACCCCTTTGTAAGGAAAAAAGGAAGCAATAACACTTGGGTCAAGAAACAAGATTTGAGAGAAGTGTCATCTAGCCACACGCATCCCGAAAATTACCAAATATAGCAAAATACAAAGTTGGAAGGTAAAGACTCTAACGGGAATCAACAATCGGGAAGAAAAAGGAGGATGATGCGCGAGGAAGTGCCCTCTATTTTCTTTAGTAAAGGAACATAATGGCCTCGAGGAGGCCAAATAAGTTAGATGCGGGGAAGAGATAAAGAATAAATGAAAGTTGCATCTAATTGTTAATGTATACTTGTTCTCTCTTTTAGTCAAAGAATGGATTGGTTTCTTTTAAATGTATTAGAATTAAAGAGAATAGGATTAGAGACAGCATGTAGTTGGGGGAGTACACAACAATATTTTATGTTGGCAGAAGAAGATGGGATGTAAGCGAGAAGTTTGGAATGATAGCAAGTACAATCAAGTTAGGTCCACGGGATTTGTCCCCACGCTTTGGAAGCAAGGAAGAAAATACGGGAGATAAGAGAGCATTGGATCATAGGGACCTACTTTAAGAGTAGTAGCAAGCAAGAAATGTCACCCTCAAGAAGAAATATTGATTAGGAAATGAAAGGTTTTGCTGCATCTTGGGTGAAATGCACTTTTTTCATTTAAGTTGTGAATTTGATTATGACTATCGAGTCTTGTGTTCATGAAACAAATTTGGTACAATATTTTCATGTCCCTTAACATTAAATTGATATTTCTATGTCAATTGGTGCTTTGGAGTTCATATTGAGAAACCTTTTTGTGCAAATGGGAATTTATTTCGGAAAGTATTAGAGTTTTCTGGTACAATATCAATTTGTATCATATTTATTTTGGTACAATTGGTATTATTTAAGCATTAGTCCATATTTGGAGAAACTTGATCTCGGGGGGGAAAAAGAAGTGAAGTAGATGCTCAGATACATGAGCACTAGAGGATGGAGAAAGAATAACAACGGTGAAGAGAAAGCTGAAATGCATCATCATTGATTGGAATTTGTGAAAAAATTAATACCATGAGTAGTTTAATTGGTATCAATTTTCTTTTTAACTAATACAAAATATGCATTGGCTAGAGAGTATTCAATTGACGACCATAAGGTATCAAAAAATGGAGGCATTCAAATCATATGAATTGTATGTTCAAGGGTAGAATATCATGTATGTCCATTTAATATAGCAACAACAATGATAAATCATTGAATATAGTCACATAAAGAGAATGCACATCACTCACTTCAAAAACCTGTGTGGTAATTGATGATTTCATGGAAGAAAACTGAAGCCTTTGCCACATTGATGTCAAGGGGGGATAATTATTGGAGAAGATGTGATGGCCCATGCAAAGGATCGAAAGCCATTGGTGGCTCATGCTAGGAGAAGTGTGGAAGCAACATGAGGATTGGCCATCAAAGTGGAGATGTGTTGAGGTGTTTCCATCAATGCCAAAGGGAGTAGATTGTTGTACGATTCGCATTCTCTTGATGGATATTGGTTGTAAATGTATTGGCATTGATGTCAACGGTCATCTTTGGCCGGTCATGATGACACGGTGGAGGTGGATCTTTGTTGCATAGAATGATTACCTCTCTTGTGATGCATGCATTCATATAGAGTAGGAAAAATTTCTCGATGTGGATGAGAAGCTCATACTGCTTTCATTATCAGTCAAATATAACCTTTCCCAGAAAAATTTTAACTACTTAATACTCAATAGTTTTGATGTACCCATTTTGATGTGATTTGGAAGTGACTGGTCAGGACCCATTTTGACACCTATTCTATAATTTTTGAGTTTGAGACATCATCATCTTTCCTTCACAACCTCCTACTCAATGTTACTGCTTTCATGTTGAACAAAAAAAATGTATAATCTCAATACCTGTGAGTGAGGCATGGGCTTGTGCTCAAGCTTAGGTGCTACTTTTGGCATCATGACCCCCACCTTCCCCCCCCCCCCCCTCCTAGCAATATACTAGCAAGATAATGTTAACAAAAGATAAAAAACACAATTCTAGCAGAGGTGGGGAATGGATAATAGAGCATAAAGGAAAAGGAGTAATCGCATCAACCAAGAAGAGTGGGCATATTTACTTGGTGAAAATACACATGGTAAATCCAAGAGTGAAAAGTAATCCAACGAGTATTTAAGAAGAATACAAAACACAAGGTTAGAGAAGACATAAATTGCTCCCCAAATTATATAAGAATCCCATCACTATCTAATTCCCTTAGCCGGTTAAAGGGTATGAAATGAAAGAGATAACAAACATGAAAATGGAAGGGAAGGAGGAAAGGGGACTGTACCCGAAAGGCTTTGGTCCTTCCAGTGGCTGAGCACCAACTGGAGTTTTTTTGAATTTTCCTGGTTGTTCACTAGTGTTAACAATTTCCTTATCCTTAAAGCTACCATAAGAATAGGAACATACTGTCTACGCCATAAAACATAAGCTATACATGTTGGAACTAACACTTCCATCAATGGAAACCTCCATTTCATTAAACTCCTTCATTGCACAATAAATTTAATGGGACCAACCACTTAGAAAATGGGTTACACAATACTGAGCTAAATCACATTTAATTTGATTGTAATTGATCAACGATTATGAATATCCATTAACACATTGTTTCTTGTTGGAGAAGATTAGCATTGTATGGATAGCCAGTTTGTAAATGTGGCCCAACGCTGAAGTCAACAATCATGTTGGGAGATCAAGATCGGAAATTGGCATTTCCTATTAGTTAGTAAGTGTGTTGGAATTGATGTGAACACAGTCAACATGGATGCATGTGCCGAATGATGTAATGACAGATGTTGGATTTGATATCCCACGGCCTAGATGTGATGGTAATTAGTCTGAATGCAACGGACCTACTCCACTCAAAAGTTCTTTGAATAAGCTTTTCGGTGGTATGTGGAAGTCCAAAAATGGCCATCGAGATCAAAATTTATTGATAACCGTACGGAGATTGAAGTACCCGGAGCGAGTCAATTTCGGAACTAGATGAGGGAGGACGAATTTCCGGCCCGACTTTCGAAGGGTCGGAAGAACAACGATATCGAACCTCATAATATCGGAGGTTGGAGTAGGAAGAATATAGCAAGGGATGGAACAGAAGCATATCCGGGCCCGATATCGGAAGGATTGGTCACATCGGTACACGATATTGGAAGGTCGACAAATCGGGACCTCGATAGTTTATTTGAAAGAACCCAATATCGCAAGGTTGTATATCGGTCCCGGTAAGAACCTCGTCATTTTGAAACCTTGGAGAAAAAGAACATAGGAGACCAAGCATAACCTCATAAGTTTAGAAATTCGATTGATCGAAATCTTGCAAGTTATTAACAATGCAATTCTTTGAAAGCCTCGAGTTTTGGGAGGAAGAGGAATTCTGAAAATTCATTGAAAAACCAAAGAGGCCGAAATACTTTTTATGTCTCCTTTGGTAAAACATACCCAACGAGGTGATTAGCCCTAAGGAGCTAACATGGTAGATGATACAAGGCATGATTTGATCTTACAATGGGGTGTGGCGATCCAAATTTGACATTTTCGGGTGGTCCATTGGGGAAAATTTGTGTGACATTATCACCACTGAGCACCATGGAGATGATGACATCATCATGATGTCATCTCAAATGTCAATATTTCGGAGGTTGAAATTCTTGTAACTTTTTTCTAATTGCGGTGTGAAATATTTATGATACGAGCTCTCATGGTGTTTAGCACTTGGTCGTGTGGATCCAAAGGTACAAGGGAATAGATCCTGCCCTTAACATTTGAGTGTTGTAGAATGTCTAGAGGCACATAGAGGTCACAATATTCACCGGTTGTAAATCTCGTAGCTCTAGTTTAAATTGTTTATGAGGAAAGTTTAATCTGTTAGCTCTGGTATAAATTGTTTATGAGGAAAGAATTTATTTTAAACTATCACCAATTCTCCAAATATTTCATAGAATTGTAAGTTTGGATTGTGTAATTTATATAGACCTAGTACCATGGTAATACTGGCATCTCCAAACCAAGCAACATAAGAGTAAATTTACCAAAGAAATCTATGAGCCCATCCATCAAAAAGAGTACATCAACACAATCATTTGCATACTCAAGCCAAGCACAACACATGCCCGGTCAACATCAATGCCAACCATCAAACAACATAACACAACGGTTGCATCATTATTGCCTCTACAACACATCATCAATGCGACAACTACCACTATACCTTTGGGGCTTGTCCTCCTCCTACGTAGACCAAGTCATGACCAAAGGATTGAACCTTGGATCTCTTAGTTTGAGCAACTTCACATTACTTTAATCATCGGTGAGATTTTTTTTTATCAATTTTAATAAGAATAAAAGTAATCATTTAATTTAGCTATAATTAATTTAAATATTAAAATATTGTATGAGATTCTTTATGAATTCCCTTCCTATACTAATTTAACAATTTAGTTTATGGATATTTACTAATTTTTCTTAATTGAAACACATTATTTCTATATAAAAATTATAATTTTTAATATACTAAACAAACTCTCCTTATGGGATAACAAAGAAAAATAAAAATAATATAATCCTACCCTTGGGTAGTTAAATTAGTAAGTAAATAATGAAGTGTTATGTGCCAGAGTTTTGAAATTCAAATCTTCCCAACTTCCTCATTTCCATTTTATTCATTTCCTTTTTTTCATAAACTCACAAAAAATTATAAGTAATGCTATTTTGAACAATTTACACTACTGTGAATGGTATGATGGTTGTATCTCATATGTGGATCGCATCGCTTACTCCTTTATCATCAAAAAATCTAAACTTCAATATTTTGACAAAGTTGTTCTAGTGTTTCACACCAAATGATTTCTTGCGGTTGTACTGTAAATATACATGGATTGGAACAATGATACACACACTTTATTTTCTACGATGTCATAATACAAAAGTTTTGTTGTTGTTTTAGCTTTACTTGTATCTATATAGCATGAATGATTTCATAGTTTGGAGAATTTTAACGGTTAAAAACTTATAAGGACTTCTTCTTGATAGATGAGTAGAAATTTGGGAGGGCATAATGTGAAAGGGAAAGCATTTCTCTTATTTTATTATTTATTTTACAATTTGAATGTTTGTAGTTTCAATTCTTTTCATTATTTGAGTGCATCTAATTTCAATCTCTTTTAATTGTTGTTTGTGTGATAGCATAACAAATACTATTCATATGAAATGTCCAATTGAATAAGGAATTGTCTCACTAATTATATAATTTTATATGAATCATTATTAAATGAATTGCAAGTGATTCCATGAATGTTTTATGACACAAATTTACATGGTGATGGTTTTAAAAGTGTTAGAACTAGTGTTGTGTTTATTCCTTTTAATTACAATTACTTTACATTATTAAATTTTTTCTTTCAAAATTCAATAGTGGGTAGCATACGAAGTAATTTTTAACGGACAAATTAGAAACCAAGTCTTGCATATAGGAGTCCAATTACATTTCACAATTTTATCAACTTGGATTGATGAATTAAATGTGACTTAATTTTAATTCAAAATAATTGATCGACACCATCATTTCAAAATTTAGAAAACTAATAGAGTTCTTTACCAAAATTAACAGCCATAACTGAAACCAAAGATGCAACATAAAACACGGCTCACACCTACTCATGCCATCCAGGAAAATTCCACTTGTATTGGGAGGAGGATTACCGTCTACTGGGAGGTGAAAATAAAGTTACCTGCTTCTTTGGCGAGAATGAAAACTTTATCTAACGGTTTTTTATCGATCTATGAGAACTCTTACGCAGATTTTCAATGTGCTAATACATATTAAAAATTTTCATATATGAATTTTATCATGATCGAGTTGAATTACTAATATTTTAAATCCATTTCCTTGTGTCTCTATCTACTAATAATCATGAGTGAATATATGGCTATAAAGAACCTCCTCCTAAACCTATGAAATAGTTTTGCAATATTCTTTAGGAATTAGCTCCGAGAAAAAGAGCCATAGAATAACGAAAAAAAACTTGAGCTTGAGCTTGAGGAAAACATTGATGAGCTTTGAGACGGAGCAAAAGGGTGACTCTTCCTCTTCTTCCTCCTTTGCAACCGGAAGGAGATCACTTAACTTAACCTTGGAGCCAATCATAATTTCAAACCTTGTTCCAATGAAAACAAGCACGAACTTTCACCTTTAAGTGAGAGCCAAAACTAAACTAGAGAGTAGAGAATTTTTCACAAGAAACCTTGCATCAAAATAACAACCCAACACTTAGAGGCATCCAAAACATAGAGAAAAGAGAAAAACACTACCAAAAGCAATAATAAACAGAAAGGATAAACACTCAAAAAACAACAAATTAAGGAAGATTAAATAAAAACTCGTTATACCCGAGGCTCTGATGAGCGGGAGACTATTTTAAATCTCCAACCTATATTCACATTTTCCCCCACCACCTTGTATCATAATTCTCCTTAATCATTGTGTATTTCTCCCTTGACTCTTGTAGACGAGGCTTGAAGGTGAACTATGAGTCTAGATGTCACTTCCCAAATCTCTCACACATAACCTCCATAATGTTTGGTATCCCATGGGCTACCTCATACACGACCATACACGTGAGTCCCTTCATACAAGTAGGTTTCCAATTGGGTGTTATATTGGAACCTTGTATCAATTCCCTTGTCCTCATATCAATGCAATGATATATCATGTCAGCCCTGGGTACCCTCCATGGTGGTGAAAATTGAGAAGGGACATGGGGATGAGACCCCCAATCCACTTATATGTGCATGAGTAACAAGACAATTTAACATAATATATCTTGGTACAACCACGCTTTCAACCACTACCTTGAGATGCCACCATGGCTTCAAGTTAGGCTCTAAAGGAATTGAAATTTTCCTAACAATAAAAATTACTTCGCTTTCCACCATAGAATCAACCCATTTGGGCTTCAAATAAAAAACCTTTTTGTAAGCTCAAATTTTATTATTAATAAATTAAAATATCAAATTCATGCTTTGGAATGATGCCTCAATTAACTTGTTAAAATGTGGAAACCAAGCTAGAGGCAATATTGTAAACTATATGAGTTACGTAAAATAAGCATGATATGTTGAGTATAACTAGTGTTACATTACAAAATCTTTGCGGGGGTGACATAAAAACCATAATAATATAAATTACAAGATGCATATACATAGATGACATATAACCTAAAAACATAGGCGCTGGTTAGAAAAGACACGAAAAACATGGTGACTAGTTGGTTGGTGTTGGGAGGCTAATAATGGCATGGTGGAGGTGGATGTTTTGTGTATAATGACTACCTCCATGTGATGCATGCATTCATCAATACTGCCAGAAGAGTAGGAAAAATTCCTTGATGTGGAGGAGGAGCTCATATTTGCTTTCATTATGCTCGAAAAGACCTTTCCTAGAAAATTTTTAACGTGCCAATATCAATAGTGTGGATATGTTGATTTTGATGTGCTTTGGAAATGACCGGATCAAGGACCCATTTTTACACCTATTCTATAACTTTTGAGTTAGATACATCATCTCTTTCCTTTTAAACCTCTTAATTAATTTCTTGATTTCATTTTAAATAACCAACAATGTATGATCTCAATACTTGTCGGGGGAGGCATGTGCTTGGGCTCAATCTTAGGTGCTACTATAGGCATCCTGACCCCATCTCCCCCCTTCTTAGACATCCCTCACGAGATATATTTAACGGCAAGAAGAACCTAATGCCAACAAGGGTGGGAATGGATAACAAGGTATAAAGGAAAAGGAGTAATCACATCAACTAAGAAGAGTGGGCATATTTCCTTGGGGATTATGCACATGGATAAATTGAAGGTGAAAAGAAATGGCAGGTGTTGAGAAGAAGACAAAACACAAACTAGAGAAGAAAAAAATTGTGAGCAACAACAAATTATAGAGAAAAAATTAGAATGAAGCAATATGCCTAATGCTAAGCATTATATTTTTGGAGCTAAAGAATATGCTCCCAAAATACTAGAATAATCATACTAGCTAATTCCTTCATCAATTGAAGTGCATGGTATTTGAAAGAGACAAAAAACATGAAAATGGAAGGTAAGGAGGAAAGGAGAGTAGGCTAAGAAGTCTGGTCCTTCCATATGTTGAGCACAACTAGGAGGTTTATGAAGTTTCCCCAGCTTGTTCACTAGAGTTAAATTTCCTTAGCATAAAGAAACCACGAGAATGTGAACACTCCCATACTACTTTCTGAAACATAAATTATACATGTTGGAACTAACACTTCCATCAATTCCAACCTCCATTTCATTAAAATCCTTAATTGCACAATAGATTCAATGGAACCAACCACTTGCAAGAGTGATATTTTGTATGAAGCTAAATCAATGTTGATTGTAAGTGATCCTTGGTTATGAAGATCCATTAACACATTGTTTGCTTGTTGGACAATTGGAATTTTACGGATGGCTAGTGGTTATAAATTTGTTGGCATTGAAGTCAATAGCCATCCTCGGATATCAATATGAGAAATTGGCATTGCCTAAAGTTAACTAGCATGTTGTAATTGATGTCAACCCGGATCGACATGGATGTGTGTGCTAGCATGATATGGCAACGAGATGTTGGATTTGATGCCCCCTAGCCTAGATGGGATGGTAATTGGGATCAAATACTACATTAGACCTATTCAATGGGAAAGTGATTTGAATAATACCGCGGTAGCCTGTGGAAGTCCATAAATGGCCATCGAGATCAAAATTTATAGATAGGCTGAAGTAAGGAGTTTGAAGTCCTTAGGAGTGGGTGACTTCGAAACAGAGGAGGTAGGCCAATTTTACCCCCAGGCCACACAATTTTCGGAGGTTGGGGGTTACTGTCCTTGAGCTCGGAATCGGAGGTTGGAGTAGGAAGAATCACTTGGACTGGAGCCTGGAAACCGGAAGCATGACAGAACCAGAATGTCGATAGTGGAAGAAAAATGGGGACATGGATATTTATTTTGAAAGACATTATCAAAATTTTATAGTAGAAAGTAAGAATTTCTCAGCATATGGACATGGGGCAACAAAATCAAGGAGAAATCATAACCTCAAAATTTTGGAACTTGAGAGATGAGAATCTCATGTTCTTAAGGTTTGCGAGGAAGAGGAATTACAAATAGGTCGTTCAACAAAAGTAATAAAAGGCCATTTCTATCTCACTTTGGTAGGAAACATACCCGGTAGGTGATTATTTTGGACCCTAACGTCATCATCACAACATGGTCGTACAAAAATAACATTCTGTCTGGTAAAGTGCACATCAAGGAAAGTTTCCCAGAGAGGCCTCTAAGTAGTAAACACAAGATGCCTTTGATGTGCCCATAGTTGACGTCTGAAGTTGAGGATACGGTCAAGGCAGGTATCTCCAAAGTTGTTGTGTTGTCTGCCATGTACATGCATGAGGAGATGCATGAAAGTTTTGTCCTTTCCAAGTATTAGTTGTATGAAGTAGAGTCCCCAACCGGTATGAAAACGGAAGTAGTAGGATTTCACCGAAAAATTTGTGGATTTGTGAAATATATTTATGATCCATATTTTTACGCAAGGAAAGGAAAATCATGAAAGTGAACATGTCAAAAATACATCTCATAAGGGAAAGCACAACTACAAAGAAATAGTAGCAACCATTTTGAATTGAAATTATATTGGAAATTGAAAACATAAAATTAAGTAGGAAAATTGCAAGGTGTTAAGATGAGAGAGAGAGAAGATGGAAGATGTAAAAGTGGAATGCAAGCGAAGGAAGGTACCAATAATAGAAGGTCTTCAAGGAGTTTGAGTAATGGATTTGGAGGTAAGATGTCTCTCTTTTTTTTTTGCGTATGATCAAAGGGGTTCTCCTACCACTTCCATGAATAGCGTGTGAAGGAGAAAGCGGGGGAGATGCAAAGATATTTCAACGATCGAAATATTGATACGGCTATTAAAAAGTTAGGCCATGTCGATCAATGTTTTTGATGGGGTGTTTCCTTATCTAGTGTCATTCATTGCAATTTATGGATTGTTAAGCCCCATGCCATGTGGAGTGGCACTTGTGTTCGCAAACCCCTTGTTAGGGGGGGGGGAATGGCACAAAATTTGGATTTGAATGATCCCATGGTGGACCCTTGTAGTGAAGAAAGTCAACGACAACAAATGTTGCGAGTTTGAAGGGTTTAGAGCCTGGTGCATATACGAGTGCGCGAATGGTGCCGAGCGAACCATTATCAAGGCTAGCCTCAACCCACAAGTTCTTTGGTGAGAATGACACGTTGTCAGGCACGGAGGAGTATTTTCATAGCTAGTTGATCATATTCCAATTTCTTTGCATGGATTTGCCTCCTTTGGGCAACATAGAAATGTGCAAGCTGAGCTGGTTTTAGTGTTTTTAACATGGATTTATTTTTGGCAGCACATGGGAAACAACCTCATTTTTTGTGTAGATTTGCATTAAATTGGAGAATGGCGGGTTCGGCTTTGGGAAGGTTTGTTTTTGAACATGTCATAAGAAGCTTCCAATCATCAATAGTGGGTGTTGCATTGCGAAGGTTTGAGAGGTTGCGAAATGAATTTTGAAGCGAGAGACTTCCTCCTTGTTGTTGAAACATTGTTGAAAAGCGTAACCACGGTATCAAAGCTTTGCCGATTACGGTGGCACGAGAAAGCCTACATACATTGGTGTGTCTTTGACGGAGTGTGATTGGCCAAGGTACTCCACAAAGGATTATAGAATTTCCACCAAATGGGTTGTTTCTATTTGATGGAATGCCTCGCCCTGGCAGATATCAAATTTGAGAAAGAAATTTAGGACCAATGAAGCTCATTTCATCAGTTAGAATGTATTTGACATGTCGAGTTGTTCTTGAAGGTTCGGGATGGATTCAGCCTTCTAAAGTTCCATAGAGGATATCGGGATGCGAGCAGTTGAGTGGATCGTCGGGACATTAATGTGGAATGTTGCAACACGGTTGGAGTAAGCAAGAGGGAGGCGAGTTTTCCATTGATGGAGTTTTCAAGGAAGGCATTTTTGAGGCACTCAATTAGGAATGACTTTCCGGTGCCATAAGTGACTTGGATTATCATTCTTAAAGCTGTCATGGCGACGTTGTTGTTGATGGAAAAATGATATTGAATGCAATGGTTTGGCTTAGGGACAAGGAGGAAAGGGAATGTGAGCATGGAGTTGGGAGTTGGTGGATTCTTGTGGAGGATGGTTGAATTCGATGAAGCGGATGGATGTTTTATGCAAGTGTGAAGGGATTATAGAGTGGCCCCAATTATGGTTTACATCGAGATCACGATGGCCAATAATTTAAAGCTCATCGAGGAGGATGTTTTTACTTGGGTGGAGTTGAGAGAGAAATTTCCATTCATCCATGTCTATGGTGGGGGCATGGGGAGGGTCATCGAGCGATGAACAACTTGATTTGGAAAGATGCAGGGGTGGACGGGCGCGGTGAACATGCCCCGAACGATATGTGTGTCCGGTTGTTCCCAATGTGCAACAATGTGCATCATATGTGACAATGTTATCGGGGAGAGCTCTGGAAAGAAGCTGATGCGAAGAGTTCATATGAAGTCTACATGGGATGTCAATTCTTTCCTTAGAGATGGAGGTGTAACGAGGAAGAGGTCCGCACAACCATGGGAGGGAAGATGTGTTTCCACGAAACGATGTTTTCGATGGGAGGAGAAGGACCGGGACGTCGACTTCAATAGAGAGCAATCCCACAAGTGCGGGTGATCTTTGCATGTAGGAGGTGATGAAAGGTGTTGATGGAAGATGACCATCCATTTCTTGTGAAACGGAGTCCGAATACTTGTTTTTAAAATTGAGGAGACAAAATAACAACCGCACTTTGTTAGTGGGAGTTTTTGTAGCATGTGGCATGTTTCTTGTGCACCAATGTCTCGATCATATGTTTTTGATTCTGAGCTTTTCAATGAGAGTTATAATAGCATCATCGAGTGAGAGGACATTGAGAGAGACGGGAGAGAATTTGGTAGTAGATTTCGAACTTTGCCTCTGCTTACGCTACATGCTGATACTTAGTTCAACATGTATGGTGTGAGAGAAGCTGGTTGAAATTCAATGTTGGCCTCCATGTACCCAGCGGATAAGTGTTATTCTTTTATTCAAGTTTGTCATCATTCTGTAGGTACAATTTCCAACCCGGTAGCATCAATGTGAAGAGAGGAGGTCTGTGAACCTCCCATAGGGCTCCATAGATGAAATTTGTAGCGTTATTTCTCTTACGGAAACATGTAGAGGAGTGGCAAGTTCTGTGTCTTTGAATGGAATTCGAGAAGTTGTTCATAGTCTTACGGGCGATTGTCCGCAAAAAATTCATGTGTCCCGAGGAGGCATGGGTCGTAGAGATGAATGATTCATGCTAGGCATCGGTTTTGAAGGGGCGAGGTTCCAAGCGATTGATGTACATATCTAAAAATTCATTGGCCGCACGGACATCTTTGCTTGGTCGATCGATAGTTTCCATAGCATGTGCATTCGAAAGCCACAGAAACAATGGATATGTGCGGAACGCGATGTTTCCATTCATACCTTAGAAAGAAAGGGAAGAAAAATTAAGATGGATGCGTGGAAGTGAAAGTAATGAAAGGAAATACATGCATACATGCACCGGTATTAATCCTTTACAGAGGAATTCTTTAAGTAGGACCTCTTCCGGGAATATTGTGAATCTACAATGGATGTATTGAGATGCACGAGTGTGGAGTTTGCAACAATGTTTGGATTCTCCATCGAGTTTGATCATGTGAATTGGATGGAGGGTTGGAAGGCATGGCATTATCCAATTCGGGCCATTTGTTATCGGAAATTTGCACTTAGTGTGAAGAATATGGTAGAATTACCTTGTTGAATGATCATGTGGACATGCTCCCCTCTAACCCTAGAATGAATAATATGGTAGGGAGCACCTTGTTGAGAGAGCGATGATAGGCCATTGAATGTGGGCGCTCCCTCTAGCCTGGAATGAATAATATGGTAGGTGTACCTTATTGAGAGAGGCAATGATAGGCCGTTGAAGTGAATGGGTGGGTGTGTGATTGGAGGATTCTATGTACGCAAGTATTTCATCAATTTACCGAATGAGATTTTGGTAGAGTTGAAAAAAAAGGAGGATGGGTGGATATGAGACGGGCATGGGTGGGGAAGTTGACAATTAGGATTTTCTAGAATGACTACGGAGTGGGATGGATGTCGCATTGATATGGCGCTATCATGTTGGAAATGTTGGGTACAGCAAACAGCGAGCAAAAATTTGGATTGTCTGGACATCTATGTAGGGTCGTTTTGTAGCTTTAATTGCAGATATGCATGAACACGTGATCTACTAACAAAAAATTCATAGGATGTTTCGTCATAACTAGTTTTGTTTACAACAAGGATGTCTAGTTACGGCAGGAAGAGAGGTGACAATATTTGTGATATCTTGAGGAAATCTAATAGTATGGCGAGAATATTTGAGTTAGCCACCACGTGCATGGGTGAATTGAAGAACGAGGTTTGACACGAGCGATGAGCATCTCTTCAACTTTAGTCGAAAGCGGGAGAGGACATGTGGTTGGATACCTAGGTCCATGGTGTTTGTGGAGGAGAAACGGGTTTTTCATTCGAGGCGACTGCTTGGTACAAAAATACATTTTGTTATTTGTTTTGTTTTCATGGATGAGTAAGTTTCATTGCAAATTGAGCAAACTTGGATGGGACAAAGTGCATCGATTCTTGCAAGCGACGATGTGCATGTTGGAGATGGTTGGGGAGAAATTTTTGGGAAGGTGGAAAGGAGGCACATGGGGGCGCATGTACAAGGTAGGCGAGAGGTGAAGCAATTGAATGGTTTGGGAAGGTTTGGCCATCGAGTGGAGATGGAGGGGAGCGGGAAATTTTGGGTGGAATGTAGCGGAAGGAGGCTATTTTAGGAAGGAATAGGAGTTTGGTTTGCGTTGGATTGAGAGTGAAGGTTGGCTTGACGATTGGTGAAGAGGAGCGGCGCGCGTGGTCTTCTTTGGTAAGCGCTTAGTGGCATCGTCGTTGTTCCCTTTGCACACTATTCTGCGAATTGTGGTTGGCACCATTTGTTGCAAATGAGGAAAAGTATGTCAAGAAGCGAATATGTGGTAAGCAAAGGAGAGGGAAGCATGAAGATGAAGTATTTTATTTCATATTTTGTTTAGTTATTTTTGTTTTTGTTATATTTTGTTGTGTTATGTCTTTCATCATAAACAATAGTAGTATAGAAATGGTATGAGTAATGTTTGAAGCGAGGAAATGTCTTGAATACGGGTTGCGTAGAAATGAGTGTTGGAATTTTGAAATCGAAAAATATTAGTTTCAAAAGCAACAACATGTTGCATGTATCGGCTAGAGTAAATCGAAGCCATATTTTGTATTTTACAAAAAAGAAGAAGCAATTTCTTTATTATTTTCCATGTCATAGAATATTGATATGTGCCTTTAATAAATGTGTGTGTGTTGCAAAGAATATGAAACATTGAAGGATGAAAGGGAAAACTAGGTGAGTAAATGTTCATATATTAAGAAAACCCATTAAAACATAGTGAAACTAAAGCATATATACAAAACGTAAAGAAGAAACGAGTGGGCACCCATACGATACAGGAGAACTACTACAAAGTCTAAGGGGCCGCAAAGATATAGTAACGATAACAAAAGTTGTATGCACAATCGAAGATGAATGGCAAGCGAGGTTCAACAAGGCTGAGAACGATGGGAAGCAATGGAGAATGCATGGGGAAGGGTGAGCATTTCAGAAAAAAAGGTGGTAGGGAGGATGTATGGAATGAGAGGAGGGGACGAGTTGAGGGCGAGAGGCGGAAATGCATGGCTAAGCACGGCGGGGAGTTTGTTGCGGGGGGAAGGAGTGGAGTTGTAGGACTTGTGGGAGGAGATTTGATGCATCGACGTAAGGGAGTTCTTACGCATGCATAAGATTTGGGCATAGCCGTTCAACACCGTTGAAGGTGTTTGTCTTCAAAGATAGTGTGAAGAGGAATTGTAGTCACTGATTTTCTATATATGTCCGGGACAACTCCCGAAGGGATCGGTTGAGAGGAGGCAAAGGTCCTTTGCGGATATGCCCATAAGTGCATTTCGGCTTCATCGAAAGCGACCACATTTTCAAGTTGGCCGGTGTGGTGGTGCATGCGGAGCCGGAGGATGTAGCGGTAGTCACACTCGATGAAGGAGCCTTCACATTTAGAACAACGTCAAGTGTTGTCATCTTTTCGTAAAGCCTTTCCAATGCATTTCTTCCCATCAATAGTAGAGGCATGCAAGGAAGTAGAAATCATCCATGTCAGTCGGTAAAGTAGCAATTGAAATCCATGGAACATTTTCGCCGAGTGGCATTAAGAGAATGTCGGCAATTATTTTTGTATTAGGGGCATTTTTGCTCGTGCAGCTGCATTTTCGGCGAGCAAGGGCGAGGAAGATTTTGTACCCTTCTGTCAAAACCTGTTGCTTTAAATTTATTATGCATTTCGGTGATATCTAGATTTATAAGAAGGGAAGTGGTAAGGATTGTCATAAGATAGTTTGACCATTTAACTCGATGATTCTCCCCGGTGCAAAGTATGGAAATGACATGAGCCATGCGAAGTTCGGAGAGTGCATGGCCTTGACATGTCAGTGTTTGCCCCACAAGGTTGTGGATCAATATTTTGAAGATCAAGCCAATTCAGAATTAACATCTTGCATGAATAAATTCATGCATCAAAACACTAATTTCTCATATGTGGACCGCATCGCTTACTCCTGTCATCTATTAAAATCTAAACTTTGATATTTTGACAAGGTTATTCGAGTTTTCACACCAAATGATTTACTCGAGTTGTATAAATATCTATGGATTTGAACAATGATACTGATTTATTTTCTCTAATATTATATAATACAAAATTCTTGTTGTTATTTTATTTTTACTTGTGTTTATATTTCATGAATGATTTCATAGTTTAGAGCATTTTTTAACACTTAAAAACTTATAAGGACTTCTTAAACAACAAATGGCGAGCAGGAAGGCCCTTTGTGCAAGGGAAAGCTTTGCTCTTCTTTTCTTATTTATTTTTCACAGGAAGTTGAAGTTGTATAGTTTAATTCTTTTATTATTTGAGTGCATCTAATTTCAATCTCTTTTAATTGTTGTTTGTGTGGTAGCATAACAAATACTATTCATATGAAAAGTCCAACTGAATAAAGAATTGTCTACTTCAATTGTATAATTTTATATAGAATCATTATTAAATGAATGACAGTGATTCCATGAATTTTTTGTACAAATTTACATGGTGATGGTTTAAAAGTGTTTAGAATTAGTGTTATGTTGATTCCTTTTAATTACAATTAATTTACATTATTAAATTTTTTCTTTCAAAATTCAATAGCGGGTAGCATGCAAGTAATTTTTAGGAGACAAATTAGAAACAAAGTATTGCATACAGTGTCCATTTAAATTTCACAATTTTCCCAACTTGGATTGATGAATTAAATGTAACATAATTTTAATTCAAAAGAATTGGTAGACATATCATTTCATTAAAGAAAACTAATAGAAAGTTATTTACCAAAATTAACAACCATAACTAGAACAAAGATGCAACATAAAAACATAACATAAAACTTGGCTCACAGTCATGCCATCTAGATGAAGAGTCCACCTATATTGTGGAGGAGGATTATTGTCTACTTCGGAGGAGGGTGAAAATAAAGTTTTCTAGCTTCTTTGGTAATAGAAACCTTTTTATCTAACATGTTTATTATCGATCTATGAGAACTCTTCTCACAATATTTATAATAGCACAAAAACATATTAACAATTTGCATATATGAAGCTTATCATGATTGATTTGAATTACTAATAACCTCCTCCTCCTCAAGAGTGAACATATGGCTATAAAGAACCTCCTCCTTTAGGAATTATCTCCCGGAAAGCGAGCAATTGAATAACGAAAAAACTTTGAGCTTGAGGTTGAGAAGAAAAGGTTGATGAGCTTTGAGATAAACAAAAGGTGAAGCTCTTCCCTCTTCTTCCTCCTTTGCAACCGGATGAGATCCACTAAACTAAATCTTGGAGCAAACCTCGTCCAAACGTTGTTCCAATGAAAACAGCCTCTATAAATTCCACCTTTAAGTCACAAATAAACTAGAGAGCGAGGGGGAATTGTTTCCTAAAACCTTACCGCATCGAAATAGAAACTCAATACTTAGAGGCATCCAAAACATAGAGAAAAGGAAACACTACCAAAATCCAACAATAAACGAGAGAGGAAGGTAAGGAGGAAAGGGGAGTAGGCCAAGAGAGCACAGCCTTCTAGATGTTAAGCACCAACTAGGAGGTTTGTGAAGTTTCCCTGATTGTTCACTAGAGTTAAAAATTTCCTTAGCATAAAGAAATGAAAAGAATGGGAACATTCCCTTCTACACCATAAAACATAAACTATACATGTTGGAACTAACACTTCCATCAATGCCAACCTCCATTTCATTAAACTCCTTCATTGCACAATAAATTCAATGGGACCAACCACTTGCAAGTGAGATTTTGTATGAAGCTAAATCAATGTTGAATGTAAGTGATCCTTGGCATTGAAGTCAATAGTCATGATAGGAGATCAACATGGGAAATTGGCATTTCTGAAAGTTAGAAAGTGTGTTGGAATTGATGTCAACTAGATGACATGGATGTATGTGCTAGCAAGATGTGGCAACGGATATTGGCTTTGACGTCCCCTAGCCTAGATGTGATGGTAATTGGGCTCAAATACTACATTATACCTATTCCATGAGAAGATTATTTTGATAAGATTTCCAACGGTATGGGGGGAAGTCCATAAATGGCGTTGAGATCAAAATTTATTGATAGGTGAGTAAGGAGCTTGAAGTGCTTTGGAGCGAGGCCGATTTCGGAACCGGAGGAGTAGGCCAAATTTCGGACACGAATTTCGAATTGAGAGGGCGCAATATCATAAACGATATCGAGAGGTTGGAGTAGGAAAGAGATATTGGAAGAGGCTGGAGACATTAATCATATCGGAGCAGGAGTATCGGATGGTCAACAAATCGGGACCTTGACGGTTTTATTTGAAAGGAACTTGATATTAGAAGGTGGTATATAGAGCAAGTAAGAACCTCGGCGTATCAGAACCTTGGAGCAACAAAACATCAAGGGGAAATCATAACCTCAAAACTTGAACTTGAAGTTGAAATATCATAAGTTCTTAAGGTTTGCGAGGAAGAAGGAATTACAAAGGAATTCATTGAAAAACCAAAGGGCCAAAAGATCCTTTCTATCTCCCGGTGGGACACATGCAGAGTAGGTGATTGGCCTTAAGGACCTAACGTGAAATATGAAATCATCATGACGTGGCCATACGATGGACATGTGGCAGTCATATTCAACATTCTTTGATGGCCTAATGGGGAAAATCCACATGGCACGTGTTACACTAAGGAGGTGCCATGTGGAGATGATGACATCGACATGATGTCATCTTGGAAGATCAGCATATTTAAGAGGTTGAAGTTCTCCTAACGTATGTTCTAATTGCGATGTGAAAAATTTACGATACAAGAAGCTCCAATGGTGTTTAGCACTTGGTTGTGTGGATCCAAAGGACCAAAGGCATAGAAAATGCATTAGATCACGAGTTTGTAAAGGTGCCACATGTGAAGTACATTTAGAGGTCAAAATATTGGCGGTTGTAAATCTGTGACTCAATGTAAATGCTTTATGAGAAAATTTCTGATCCGATATTTTGGAGCTCAAGTTGTGATTGATGTTTGGTCATGGGGAAACAATAGAACAAGGATCCATAGCGAGGTCTTACCTCTTTAAGTGTTGTGGAACAATGCGAGGTGAGGATTCCATAACTTCACTATAAAATGAATTTTGAGAAAAGTTACGATATGCGGGAGCTACGATGTGATGGAGCTTGGTCCAAAGGAAGCTTAAAGGAACCAAAAGAATACAGAGAAAATGAAAAGGAATATAGTCCCCTGAGTAGGAGCTTGAGGAGCCTTAGTACCTAAATGCTGGTGCGGTCACAACACCCGATCATATGGGAAAAACAAGAAGGGGCTAAGCACGAAGGGGCTTCGAATCTACATGACCTCATAGTTTCATAATTTTTTGTTTTAATAAAAGTTATGATAGATAAAAGGGATACGATAGTGTGATACAAAGGTAATGAAGGGTGGTTGAGGTAGACATTTGAAGAATAATTCGGTGTAAGGAGTTAGGCTATTTGGAATAAGCTAGTGAGCGCAGGAAGATGTTGGGTCCAAGGTAGTAAAGCGAGGACCAAGATGTGTAGAAAATAGTGTTAAGATTTGTCTTGAGTTGAAATAAATCCATCTCTAATATTCTTGTGCATGATTCATTGAACTAAATGAAGAATTGAGAAATGTATTTGTGCGTACTAGCATAATTTAATGGAAGAACTCTTGAGTATCTTTGTTTGACCTGATTTAATTCTCAATATGAGAGATGCCTCAGAATCCCATCCTCATGTTTAATGCAACGGCGAGAATCAAAGTCGGATGCAACGGTAGAATGGAGAGCCATGCATAGGTACACTCGGGGGAGGTTGGAAATAGGCGGCAAAGGCAACATCAGTGAGTGCGGTAGAGGAAAAAAACCTAGGATTGGAGCGAGCAAGATGGGGGGGGAAGAAACATTGTGGTTAGTGAGTTGTTAGGAGAGCTTTGTGTGTGCACTGTGAGCCAAGTGGGCGTTCTAGTGGGAAGAGACGACGGTGACTAAGCATAAGAAAGAGACCCCTAGAGAGGAGTGATGTTGTGTGTGTAAGGGAAATTTGAAGGTGCTTGTGCATAGGGAGAATTACGAGAGAGATTGTGCTATGGTGTCGAAGTTAGAGAGATCCTGGAATAGAAGGGGATGAGGCCGTTGTATCGTGTTGTTGAAGAGCATAGGGTTGAGAATAGTGGAGTGTTGTGTGGGAAGTGCATTAGTTGATTGTTGAGTGGAACAACGAGTTGCTACGAGAGATTTCCTTATGGTTGAGAACAAAGAATGTTGTGTGGGCCAGAAGTGAGGAAAAAGAGAGTTGATACCGGACAATGTTCTTTATGATACAATGAACATTGGGGTTCCTTATTGGTGTAGGATGATGCACTTGCATACGAAATTTGGTGCTTCCTTATCTAGTGGGTGCTTGAGAAGGCTTGGTGCTTCCATCTTAAGTAGTTGCTCTTATTTTACATCAATAACAATAACAAGCTTTTGTTGATTTTTTCGAAAGAGTTTCCACGTAAAATCTTGTGTCTCATGTATGCTACTCATGGTGTGTGCTTGTATGTTGATTTCATATTGTGACATGATATTGTTTATTTGGTTATATGGATGGTTTCCAAGTTTGAATGAAAATTAAATTGGCATAAAAGTTAAAATTGCCTTAATATTGATTCACCCCCCTCTCGGTATTAACATTTCCAACTATTGGTATCAGAGAGTAGGGTTCCTTCAAGAATATCTTAATCTCTAGAAGGTATATGAGAGGGAAACAATGGCTAATCGATTACGGCTAACAATAGGAGTTCAATTTTTAAAGAGACCATACTATGAGCTCTAGAAGATTAGAATGGGAAGTGTATTTAATGGTAATCAATGAAGACATTTGGTTGTCTTTGATATATGGAGAAAGGCGAGTTCAATGAATAAGCCAGCGATTATCAAGAAAAGGGTTGTCTAAGCCCGGTATTTGAGAAGGTAAGGAACTACGGACAACAAATGAAATGCTAGATAGATTTCAGTATGCTTTTGTATGGAAAATATTGCAATGTGGATCAAGAGGAGGTCGAAGAACCTTGATAATCAAACGATGAACCTAAATATGAAGGTTTCTAGTAATGAAAAGAAGAGAAGGAAGAAGAAGAAGGCTCACATGAAAGCTATATCGACGATTTTCCATCATTTATCTTCTCAACACGATACCAAAATCAAAACGATGAAGTTGTCTTGTCTTTCAAAACGGGGTTGCGGTTGCCCGAATCGGTGTACCTCCAGTAACTAGTTTGATCTTGGGATGTTGAGAAGGAAGGTGTCATTCCTATTTAAAAATGAACACTACTTACTGGCGATGCCTATCTCCTTTGATTTTCCTATGGTTTTCTATGGATTTTTCCCTGCGCGCATTCTTAAGTGTTGATTTTTGTAGTTCTTGGTTTTCCATTTCGAGATCCTGGAAAAATCATATTTGTAAGCTCGAATGAGCGACCCCTCTTCCGAGTTCTTTGCTAAGGGATAACTTTATGCATTTTTTCCTTTTCGTTCTACGTTTTAAGATAGCAATGGAGAGTCACATTTGTGAGACACATGTACTTTCTCTTATAATAGAAAACAATATTTTTCTTTTGAAAAAAAAAATATCCATGATAAAATGAAGGCAAATATCCATCATTAAAAATCTTGTTATATTGTAAATTTATTAGTAATATTAAGTTTTTATGTGTTTATTAATTAAATTTAAATATGATTATCGAATTATTATTTTTTATTTGTATATTAAAATTGATCTTAATTTATAGGTTATAAGTTACGTATATAATGTATATTATGATTTTTTTTTTAATTTTTTCTATTAATTAAGTTAATATTTAAATATTTGACCATACAATTTTTTTTTTTATATTATTTTTAATTTTTTATCATTTTAATTGAACCGACATGTAAATATTTATAAACATTTATTTCATGAAATATATAAAATATAAAAATAAATTAAGATCCATTTTAAGCAGAAGCAGTAAAGAGGATTCGGAGACGCAAATAATCCATTTATTTTCATCGTTCATATGGAAATTATTAAAAATGGGAGGGATGCGAGTAGCGGCCACTGAAGGGCCGCTTCATTCAGGCCCTAATGTTGCTGTGGAACGATTTCTCGCAAAGGCGAGTTGGGTATTTCAAAGTCGTCTTTGAATAGCTCAGACCATGGTACGATGTAGAAATGAGAGATGTGAAAGGTTTGTGCGGCAAACAGTGCAGCATTCACCAGATTGGGACAAATATTTCACAGCTTTTAGCAGGGGGGTGTTGCAGGTGCTGTCAGCAGAAGTTGCACTGCTCAATGGCTCAGCTTGCAATTCTGTTTCAGGTCCAGGGCATGCTCTGATGCTGCGAGTGCGAGTTTGCATAGAGCAAGTATTTTCCGCGAAGCATCCCGGATTGTTTCTGAGGAAGGAATGAGGGGTTTTTGGAGGGGAAATTTGGTCACAATGGCTCATCGACTTCCTTATTCTTCCATTAGTTTTTACACATATGAGAAATACAAATCAATTATGCAGTCACTGCCTGGCATGGAAAAACAGGGAGAGAATCTTAGCACAGACCTTTCTATTCGTTTATTGGGTGGTAGTGCATGGGAGTAACAGCTGCATCAATCACATATCCATTGAATATTGTGAAGACTAGGTTAGCAGCACAGACAAATGTGATGTACTATAGAGGTATTACACATGCCCTCTGTACTATTTGCAGAGATGAAGGCCTCAAGGGGTTTGTACAAGGGCCTTAGACATCTTTGGGAGTTGGACCCAATATAACTGTAACTTCTGTGTTTATGGAAGTCTCAAATCTGTTTGGGAGTCTGAGAGATCTCAGGATTCAACTGTTGCAGTTAGCTTGGCCTGTGGTGGCCTTTCAGGGTGTTGCATCCTCTCCAACAGCAACGTTTCCATTATATTTGGTGAGGAGAAGAATGCAACTGGAAGGTCTGCAGGTGGGCGTGCTCCTGTTTATAACAAGGGACTTGTTGGCACATTCAGACAGATAATTGGAACAGAAGGATGGCGTGGTTTATACAGGGAATTCTTCCAGAGTACCTCAAAGTTGTTCAAGTGTTGGTATTGTGTTTATGACTTATGAAATCATGAAAGGGCTCTCTCAAAGGCAATCCCAGGAATAGATAGTATTTTCCAGGCGTAACCATCATTTCCATTTGATTTGGTGAGGAGAAGAATGCAGCTGGAAGGTGCAGGTGGGCCTGCTCCTGTTTATAACATGTCCCACCTGCTCCTGTTTATAACAAGGAACTTGTTGGCACATTCAGACAGATAATTGGAACACAAGGATGGGGAGGTTTATACAGGGGAATTCTTCCAGAGTACCTCAAAGTTGTTACAAGTGTTTGTATTGTGTTTATGACTTATGAAATCATGAAAGGGCTCTCTCAAAGGCATTCATAGGAATAGATAGTATTTTCAGGCTGGCCCCTGCACCGTTTTATCTAACACAGGATGATCACTTGTAGGGTGGGGAGCCCATAAATGGGTACTCGGTGAAATTTGTGTGATACATTAATATTATGGATATATCAATCTTGTTCAGATGTGCATTTGTTATAAAACAATTATAAAAACAATCATATAGGTGGTATAAAGTGAAAGTTTTTTTTAAAGAGAGCTTTTAATTAATTAATTATTTTATTTTATTTTTATTAATAAATGATATTTTTTTCAATTTTATGTAAAATTTGGTATATATTTCTTAAAATCCTAAGTTAATTTGTGTAAATTTTAGAGTTTGAGCATTTGAGGATTTTAATTGTTGAATACATTTATGCATTGAAGAATCTATTTTAAACTATCACCAATTCGCCAAATATTTTTTAGAATTGTAAGTTTGGATTGTGTAATTTATAGAATTCTATTACTATAAGTAATACTAGCATCCAAACCAAGCAACATAAGAGTACATCTGCCAAAGACATCTATGAGCCCATCCATCAAGGAGTACATCTACTTGCAACACAATAATCTGCACACTCAAGCCAACTACAACACATGCCCGGAGTCAACATCAATGCCGAAGCCATCAAACATTGCAACACAACGGTTGCATCATCAATGCATCTTCAACACATCATCAATGCGACAACTACCACTATACCTTTGGGGCTTGTCCTCCTCTGTAGACCAGGTCACGACCAAAGGATTGAACCTTGGAAGACTAGGTCACGACCAAAGGATTGAATCTTGGATCTCTTAGTTTGAGCAACTTCACATCACTTTGATCATCAATTGAGCTTTTTTTTTTCTCAATTTTAATAAGAATACAAGTAATCATTTAATTTAGTTGTAATTAATTTTAAATATTAAAATAATATATGAGATTCTTCTTTCTGAATTCCTTCCTATCACCAATTTATGATTTAGTTTATGGATATTTACTAATTTTTCTTAATTCAAACACATTATTTCTATATAAAAATTAAAGATTTTTAATTATTAAATTTATAAAAATTATAATTTTTAATATACTAAACAAACTCTCCTTATGAGATAACAAAGAGAAAATAAAAAATTATATAAGCCCACTTGTGTCTGCAGAAAGTGCAAAAATTTATAGTGGTAGCGATGAAATTTGATGGCATCCTTAAGGTTATAGTGGTAGCGGTCAGAATTTGATCCCATATCACACAAGTATGAAAGTAACCCAATTGTGATTCTTTTAGTGTCTCTCTCTCTCTCTCACACATTTGATCCCATATCACACGAGTATGAAGCCAACCCAATTGTTGATTCTTTTAGTGTGCGTGTCTCTCTCACACATACACGAAACAAACTAATTTTAACAATTATATGAAAAAAATACAACTTTTACTATACATATCTTAGCAAGTAAACATATTCATTCAAAATTCAGTGGTTAGCATGCAATGGTACAACGAGACAAATTAGAAACCAAGTCTTGCATATAGAGTCCATTACATTTCACAATTTTACAACAGATTGATGAATTAAATGTGACGAAAATTTTAGGTCAAAAGAATTGATCGACACCATCATTTAAATTTAAAGAAAACTAATAGAAGTGCTTTACCAAAATTAATAACCATAACTAGAACAAAGATGCAACATAAAACCATAGCATAAACACGGCTCACCTAATCATGCCATCTGAAGAATCCACTTATATTGTGGAGGAGGATTACTGTCTACTTCGGAGGAGGGTGAAAATAAAGTTTCTAACTTCTTTTCACAAAATGAAACCTTTTTATCTAACATGTTTTTGATCGATCTATGAGAAATATTCTCATGATATTTTTAATGTGCTAATACATATTAATGGTTTGCATATATGAAGTTTATCATGATTGAGTGAAATTACTAATCTTTTTGAAATCCATTCCTTGTTCTCTATACGATAATCACGATGAATATATGTCTCGTAGAACTTCCTCTCAACCTATGAAATAGTTTTGCAATATTCTTTAGGAATTACTTCAGGAAATCGAGACATAGAATAACGGAAAAAAAGCTTGAGGTTGAGGTTGAGAAGAAAAAGCTTGATGAGATTTGGGGAGCGAAAAAAAGGGGTGACTCTTCCTCTTCTTCCCTCCTTTGCAACCGAGAGGAGATCCACTAAACTAAACCTTGGAGCCTATCATAGTCCAAACCTTGTTTCGATGAAATAAGCCTAAGAACTTCCACCTTTACGGCGAGCCACAACTAAACTACGAGAGCGGGGAATTGTTTTACGAAACCTTACATCGAAATAGCAACCCAACACTTGGCATCCAAAACATATAGAAAAGGAAACACTACAAGCAATAATAAACGAAATGTACTCAAAAAACAACAAATTACGAAGATTAAATAACAACTCGTCATACCTAGGCTCTGATGAACAAGACCATTTAAATCTCAACTATATTGATGTTTTTTACCACACATCATATTCTTAATATTTGTATATTTCTCATAATTACGCTTGAAGCGAGGCTTGAAGGTGAACTATGAGTCTAGATGTCCTTCCAAATCTCTCACTCATAACCTCCATAATGTTTTAAACCTCCCATGATCTCACCTCATACATGACCATACACGCAGGTCCCTTCATACATGTAGGTTGCCAATTTGGTTATTATATTTGGAACTTTATCAATTCCCTTGTGCTCATATCAATGCAATGGCATGTATCCCAATGTTGGAGCACCCTCCATGAGTGGTGAAAATTGAAGGAAATGAGGTGAGAATTTAATCCACTTATATGTGCATCAGTACTCAGAACAACTTAACATGTATATCTAGGTACAACCACTACCTCGAGATTCCACCATGGCTTCAAGTTAGGCCCTTAAGGGAATTGAAATTTTCCTAACAATGACAAATTCTTGGCTTTCCATAGCAGGATCCAACCCATTTGGGCTTCAAATAAAAGCCATTTTTTAAGCTCAAATTTTATTATTAACAAAATTAAAATATCAAATTCATGCTTTGAATGATACATAATTATCCTTGTTCTAGCCGGTGTGGAAACCCGAGACCGGAGGCAATAATTAGGGCTTATACATGAGTTACGCAAAATAAGCATGATATGTTGAGTATGAATTGTGTTCACATTACAAAATCTTGGTAGGGATGCCATAAAAACCACAATAATATAAATTATAAGACACATTTACATATATGACATAGAAAAAAGCTCTGACTACTAGTTGCGAAATACCCGAAAAACATGAAGTGACTAGTTGGTTGGTGTGAGCGATCCTTGATGGCATGGTGGAGGTGAATCTTTTAAGTGTATAATGATTGCCTCCATGTGATGCATGCATTCATACGATATGATAGAGTAGGAAAAATTCCTTAATATGGAGCGGAAGCTCATACTTGCTTTCATTATGCTCGAATAGGACCTTTCCTAGAAATTTTTTAACGTGCCAATATCAATAGTGTGGATATGTTGATTTTGATGTGCTTTGGCGGTGACCGGATCAAGGACCGATTTTGACACCTATTCTATAACTTTTGAGTTAGATACATCATCTCTTTCCTTTTAAACCTCCTACTCAATTTTCTTAGTTTCATTTTTAAATAACCAAAATGTATGATCTCAATACATGTTAGGTGAGGCATGTGCACAGGCTCGAGCTTAGGTGTTGTTGTGGGCATTAAGACCTTGTCCCCCTCTCTAGCGACATCCCTCGTGAGATATGTTAACAGAATTGAGAAAAAACACAATGCCAACAAGAGGTGGGAAATGGATAATAAGGTATAAAGGAAAAGGAGTAATCACATCAACCAAGAAGAGTGAGCATCTTTCCTTGGGATTGTTGTGGATGAAATCAAAGGTGAAAAGTAAGGCAACCGTGTTGAGAAGAAGACAAAACACAAACTAGAGAAGAAAAAAATTGTGAGCAACAAAAAACTATAGAGAAAAAAATAGAATGAAGCAATATACGAGGCTAAAAATTATATTTTTTGGAGGGTGAGAAAGTATGCTCCCCATATACTAGAAGAATCCCATAACTAGCTAATTCCCTCATCAATTGAATGGCATGAAATGAAAAGACAAAAGACATGAAAATGGAAGGTAAGGAGGAAAGGGGAGTAGGCCAAGAAGGCTTGGTCCTTCCGGATGTTGAGCACTAACTAGGAGTGTTATAGGTCAATTTGGGCATAATCCCCAAAGACCTGGTCAAATTGGGCATCATCCCCGGGACCAATGGTAGGGTCTATCATCCCCTTCTATTTCGAGTTGCTGCACTCATACCCTAAGTGAAGACATTCATTTCATGGCTTCAATTGTGAGATTTCCAAGGTTTGAAGTATATATTATATGACCCACTAACTCACCAACGTTCCTCTGCAAGGGACTAAGCTGCGTTGCGGTGCCAATACCTCCATGCAAGGGTGCACTTCCAATGCATTCGATACTCAAAGGTGCGTTGGTCACCTGGAAGCGAAATCATCATTGTTCCGGGGATCTCCACATGGCTAGTGCCTTCTAGAAGAGTCCATAGGTGTCATACTTCGGATCCAAGTGTCCATCCACCACCTGCGAACTTGGAAACGTGTCTTACCTATTATTAGAAAACCATTCAATGAGAAACTACCATATGTTTCCCTATAAATTGAGCACTCATATAATTGCTATGGAGGAAGAATTTTGTGCAAAGTTATCTTGTTGGATTCTCATTTGATAAGGGGTGGAAAGTACGTATATTTGATGAGATGATGTTGAATGTGATGGGGTAGGAATGAAGGTGGAACGGAGTTGTTGACAAATTGACATAATGGTTAATCTTCTCCTCCTACTCTATTAATAAATATATATGTTCATTTTCTCAATACATATGTCTATATCTTTTGAAATGTATTCTTGATGATGTATGTATTCTCAAATATAATCGGTTTGATTTGATAAAGATAAGTAGATACTTGTATATTATATGTTGTTTGTTGTTCTCTTGCCTTTGATTGCGGGAATCGATCTAGCGACTTGATTTGGATTGCGAGCGATGACAACAATAAAGAAGAAGGAACGAAAAGGATCACAAGTAGAAGGCTCTTTCCTTTTAAGCGTATATCTATTTCTCTTAGAGAAAATAGTAGTTGTCTTTCTTCTAATGTTAAAGGTGAAGGAACACCACACACGGGGAATTTAGTTTATCAAGTAGATTAAAATTACGTATAACAAATTGGTGACTCACCCAGGGATGTCCTTCATTTCTGATGTTTGCCTCTATTTCGATAGTAATTAGCATCTCTTTTCCTTTATCGATCATTTGAATGAACAGAATTGCATTAGAAGTGTGTAAAGCTACTTGTTTTTCAAACCTCGGCCCTTTGATACATTGTTGGTCGAGGTACGGTGCTTTGTAGTGCCTTGTGTTCCATCGGGGGTTCTACTGCAACGCAATGTCTCCCCTTAAGTGCATTGCCTCCTCAACCAACCAAATTCCATCAAAAAATTTCATTGCTTTCAGTTTCAACCACTTGTTTGTTGTATTATCGAATGTCTAATTTTGCTCTTCGAGACCGATAAACTTTCCTATTATTCACTCCTTTTAAAAGTAATTTGTTCGATATTTCATTAGTTGTTTTTCTTTATCATTGGAAATGTAAATTCAAAGTAGTTAATTTTTGCATTAGATCAATTATGTTTTGAAAAGGAAATTGTTGTTTCATTCCTCGTTTCCTATAGGAAAATTATAGTTCCATTCTTCATTTTCCTAAGAAATTGTTATTTTATTCATAATTTCTCAAAAGAAAGTAATTTGTTTGATTGATTTGTGCATATAGTTTCCTTTCTTTATTCACATTAAAGGGAGATGAAAATAAAAACATGCATGTGCATCTAGAGAATTGTGTGTGTTGCATAGGAACAAAGTTAAAAATCGTATTTAGATTTATGCTATTTGTTGTATGCTCAAAACATGATTTCTCTTTCCCCTTAGTAGGCTAGGATTTTCGTAGAAAAAGATAAATTGAAAAGTTTCTTAACATTATGTTTTAGTTTTCTTATCAATCAACCTAAGAAAGCATTGTAACATTAACGATAACATTTAGAGGGTCTAGGCTAGAGACGTGTTCTGGCATCGTTAAACATATTTGTTGTCGCTGATGCAAAATTACATTTTGAAGTGTAAATACTGCACACTCCACGTACGTAGTATAAACGGAGCTGCGTCCATTGCCTTCGAGGGTATATAGGGCGGTGTTCTAGTACGAAAATTATAAGGGGTGCTCTCATTACAACGGTTTTAAAATTAGACAGCAATGCTAATACGGAACTTAAACCTCACAATGCCTTGAACATGTTGTGAGGAAAAAATTTAGGTTGCTTACCATCCATAGGTAACCAAGTCGGTCACCTTGTAACTTGTGATACACCGAACACAACATTTGGGAAATTTCTGCCCGTAATTCTTGGTTCGCTAGGAGGTGATACACGTTCACAATTACTTGGTAAACCTTTTTCCTAGAATTACCCTTTTATTTTGTTTATTTGTTTTTGTAATAAAATAAATCGGTCATCGTGGAATAAGAACATCCCTTTCCCCATCGTTCGCGTAGAATATACACTTATTCCACCTTTCTGGGAAGCCATTTTTGGTTGGCGAAGGCGACATCGTTCTACCAAAAATAGTACAATCGGTACCTCGGTGCGTCATCATCATCACATATAGCGAGTTGTCTCGAGTTGTTTCTACACATCTTGGTTCATCCACTTTGTCGTCAAAACGGAGTCCTCACGGCTACCGCGGACACGATCCATCCAATCGGTGAGACCATACCTCTGAACCGCGTTTTTCACACGGAAGTTGTCCAAGACCATCATTCTTTTACTAGAACATCTAGATCCAAAGTCAAACAACTAGAAGTTGTTTCTATATCGATCGCTCCACGGTCGATCATAGCCATTGAGTCTCCCATATCGACGCGACCAACCCTTAGGAAATATATCACGGGCACGACGGCAAAATCACAACTTCCCTGTTTTGAATTTCTATTGAGGAGAGACCTCAGCGAAAACACGCCCTTCAACTCCAACATTTGGATCGGGCTTTATCTTTACGAGACTATTCCTCGATTGACATACACTACTTCTTTTTGATCTGTTTCAATTAAGTTCACAATATATCCTATAGGGTATACATTGGGTCATATGACCATGTACGAGTCAACATCTCTAGTTGTACGCGTCTATTACGGTTGCAACAACATGCACTATTTCTGCCATCGATGTTTTACATCACCAAAGTCACATCTATATGGTGGTCCTTCAAATTGCCCAGACACCAATAATTATCTAGAACCTACTGCGAGATGCATCCTCAAATCCATGTGGAATTCACCCATGTCATCATACGAGTATTCTATCGGTACATCTCTAATGAGTGCGAATGGCTTGATGTTTATATACATCTTCGATGCAACATCGGGTTAGTCCATCTCGATATATTCCATGGTGCAATCTCAGCTGAACTCCCACCATTTGGAGAACAACCCTCTTCCATCTTATTATACTCTTCATGTTGGGGGGAACCTATAGTCACCCATTTCTATAGTACTCCGTTGTTTTATGGTCACCCAAATGTTGGAATGATTGCTTGTCGGTGGCGACCTATTACGCATTCAGCCACAAATGGTTTTGCATTCATATCAAACGAAGCTCAACCTATTGCACCGACATCTAGTCCACTTGTTAATACTTCATTACCTATTACAAGCTGATTGATGTACTATCAATCGTCTGGTAGGGTCTTAACCCATTATCACAATTTTTGGGCCCTCGAGACTCCAACTCCTTTGGTCGGTTTACAACAACCACTTTGTATACGGAATTTTCATTCACAAGCTAGATTACCCTATTATGGGATGTTATAGACACAACAGAGTCTTACTTATTCACAAGCTTGGGTCCAAGCTATTTGAGTTTGGGTTATAATCTTGGTGGGCAATCACCTTAGTAATACAACTACAAATGCCACAACCATCATTCCAACAACAAGTAGCTTACCCGGAGTTTTTTGCAAGAAGATCCTGAAGTGTTTGGTCATCAAAACAACCCCTATCTAAGTTACCAACAACAAATGACATGCTCAACTTTGACTTAAATCGACGAGTTGCCCTTTGTCGCAACTTTATAATTACACGATTTAAACCGACTTACCAATGATCCAATCATCTATTCTCCTTAGTGGTTGGTGATACCACATAAATTACCCTCGGACTTGTTCTAAGTTCAATGGAAACCCTGGAGAAGACCCATCAACGCATGTTATGACTTATCATTTGTGGTGCTCATCAACTCCTTAAATGATGACTCCATTTGACTACGTATTTTCCAATGTACACTCATCGGTACGTTTGTGAAGTGGTACATTAAGTTACCACGAGCTTCATTTGATAATTTAACTTCCTTAGCCACTACCTTTTGACCCACTTCTAGTTACCCATACGATATGAAACTAGAATGGAACCGGCCAGGAAACCATTTTAAACGAGAAAAATGCTACTCACATTTACGATCATATTCATGAGTGGCGTCGTCATCGTAGAATGGTCAAAACATTTTTTCTTTGATCAACTCCTTGATGAGTGGTTCATTATGTCCTTGCTACCATCTATCATCGAGGATGTGGCTAAAGGTGGTGTCATCAACGAAGAGTAGGTCATTGCTCATGCCCGGTACTTAGATTTGATTTATACTCGGTCTGGCGTGCTCTATGAGAAAAATCCAGCAACGTACAATCTAATTTTACTATTCCTCCTCCATCCAAGGACTCTCATGCCAACGACGGTATGATCGGGTTTGAAAGTACACACAACTCTTGCATTTGATCTACACCTTCTTCTAGAAATTGTATTTGTGTCATCTGAACCAAGAAAGAAACTAAAAATATCGACCCGAAAACTCGAAAGCAGAAAAAGGGAAAGCGAAGAAAAATCAAAATTCAACCCCGCGGGAACAATCATCGATCAGCAAATACGAAAACAATCGAAAACCTCATTAGCCTTGCATAATATGTAATGAGGAGCACTTTTTTGCAACTATCTCATCGCGCCGAATTCTCAAAATTTCTTAAGACCTCGAATGCATCTCTTGTGTTGACATATTCTTTTCGAATCCAGAGACACAAACATGGTTGCTACGGATCCAACTTCTAGTTCCCAATTTCTTATGCTATCTGTCACAAGGCCAAAAAGCAATGAGATGTTTTGGTGTGAACGAAAAATAAATATTACGGTATTTAGGTTATTGATCAACCTAATACTTTTACCATGAATCTTTCCACTGAATCTATTCACTTAGCTTGCCATTCAATTAAAAATAAAGCCACCAAAGGGAGTCATCCATAAAATGACATTCAATCCTCAAGCAGGAAGCAACTTAAGAATTATAATATAAATTCAGAAGATTTGGCTTGATCACCTTCGACTATGTCGACCTCGGTACTTCAAAATTGTCCCTCCTAGAAATAGGCTTTGTTGTCGACAATTAGCGGGGCCAGTCCGACATATTCCAATCTTGTAGTCACATAATCATACGAGCTATGTGCCACAATTTCCGGTAGAATTAGCATTCTCCATCCAATTAAATGTTCTCAATCACCTCGTTCATCGTACTATTATTGATGAGGGATCATACCTTGAATTATGTCTCTAAAGCTGTGGAAATACTTGAAAAGCTCGTTGTGCCTATCTCAATCGCCTATGACATTGAAATCTTTTGATGATCGTACATATAAGCCTTGCGGGATCATCAATTACCTACATGTTGAACTAGGGGGGAAAAAGCGCCAATTGTTGAAGTTGAGTTCGTTGACGGACCCCTTGACTACAACATTTCTCGAAAGGCCATGGGTTTACGCTATAAATGCGATTGTCTCTACTTATTTTAGAATGATCGTCGTCCCTCATAAATGTGTCATCACGGTCATCAATCAACTCTCCTTCTTGCCTAGTTCAGGTAGATGGGGAAGCATTACCGGTAGTTCCGCTTTGCAATGGCACTTCAAAACATCGGTGTAGGGATCTTAAAGAATTCTTCCCTAATGGGCACGTTTGCATTATCGCCGCTTGCGACGTCGGCGAGAAAATGCAAGCATAGATACTGTTGCATGATATAGCAGCTTCCACTTCATCGACTTAAATATTACCAATGATTGCGAAGTTGTTACATTAGAATAATTCCTACCGCCAACCCAATTGAGCTAGCATAGCAATCAATCTCGGCAAGGCGGAAAATCCTAATTCATTATCGTCGATCGTTCGGGTTGATTTTTCATTAGATTTTGGTAATCCATCTAATCTTTTTTCATCCACTTTCTTGACTAATGAGAGCATTGTAGAATCCATTATTCCAGAAGGAGAACCATGGAAAGATCATCATCATCATTCGCATCTTCAGGATTACAAAGAAGATAATCTTATTGAACTATATCACCCATCTATCAAAACATTATTTTGAATTCTTTCCCACATTAATGCTATCAAATATGAGCGAAACTTATCAAATATTGAAGAAGCCATTTCTATCGATATTTCGACCAAACTCGATATTGTAGAAAACATTCATGTCGGTGTGTCTTGTTCTCCATCGGAACTCAAAACTTATCGCTCTCACTTTCATGAATTCTAAGATATATTTTCTTGGTATTATGAGGAAATGCGGGCATAGATACTAGTATCATTGAACACACCATTAAAAAATGTACCCTAATGTCATACGGGAGTAATTAACCTTCATCCTATTCATCGAAGAAGGCGAAGTGCCAATCAGAAAAGTTGAAAAACTTTTTTGCGTATTTAGTTTTATTTACCACTGGCTAAAACTTCTTGATTGGGTTCCAACATTTTCTTGTCATGAAGAAACAGGGTCTGGCTCAGTGTACATTGATTACGGGATGTAAATCTTGCTTGCAAGAACAGCTAACTCTCTCCCTTTATCAGCAGTTGATGGCTATGACGGTTGCAAAACATTTGTTCATTGATGGATTCTCTAGTTACAATCAAATAAATATCCACATAGAGGACCAATATAAGACAACATTCATGCATGCACGGGAACATTCTCTCATTGTAAACTCCCATTTCGTTTAAATAATGTTGGGGCAACATTTCGGAGAGCAATGGATTATGCTTTCAATGACATCAAGCACATTATTCAACCTTATCTGACACGATTTTGTTCATTCATGAAACTAGGACTAATCACCGTCATTTTGAGAGCTTTCTCTTTTTTTACGGCTATGAAACTAAAATACGCCTCAATCCACAAATGTGTGTTTTGTGTTGGTTACAGGTCGTTTGCTTGGATTTTTTGTTTCAAAAGAAGGAATTCGAATTGACCAACGAAAGGTCAGGCCATTCTTAATTTTCCCGCGCCATCAAATTTACTTTAGTTCTGAAGCTTCAAGTAAAAGCTAACTTCCAAAGGGTTCATACCCAACTAAGCCAAAATGGATAAAGGATTTACTGCGTCTCTTCAAAAAGGGGATTCCCCCTTCCATTGGGATAAGGTTGCACAAGCTTCTTTTGATGTTGTCAAATTATCACTGATCCAAGAGTGTCATTAACGTATCCCCCAATTATTAGGTAATTATTTATCATATATCGTACTTGATAGATACAACCATTTCTATGGTATTGGTCCAAGAATAAGATGGGATAAAACATCCGATATATTATTTGAGTCGTAATCTCAATTATGCGAAGTGAAGTATTCATATGTCGAAAAGTTTGCCTTGGCAGCCATTCAAGTTATCCAAATATTTCGCCATTATATCCTGCTCAGAAAATGCATTTTCATTTTAGATTGCAACCCCATGACATACGTGCAATGCGTCAATTTACCGGGAGCCAAATGTTGAAAATGGATCATCATTTTGTAGGATTTTGATTTGGAATTCATCAAATCCAAGTCGAAGAAGTCTTTAGTTTGGATGAGCTTCTCTGTGGCCTTCCCTGCGATAGTACTAATGCTACATCGGAACCATCAATTCCTAATGAGTCTCTATTTAGTTGAATGTCCAGTCCTTGGTATGGGGATTTTATCATTTATCTCCAAACCCGGACTTTATAATCTCGATACTTCTACGCTCTCAACAACAACGTGGCCAGTGACAGATTGTAAGTCTTATAATTTGCTTACTATCATGTGTTGTCGATACAATTTTAAGAAGGTGCCTCACTCGCAGGGAGGCCAAGAAAGTTTTGAATAATTGTCATGATGGGGCTTGTGGTGGACACTTTTCTAGATACGCCACCACGCAAAATATTCTTCACGCGGTTACTTTTGGCCTACCATATTTCAGCTCATCCTGCGGTTAGAAGTTGTCATGCGTGCCGGACTCGTTGATAGTAATCCACAAGCCGCCATAGCCGATGCATCCTGTTATCCCTATGGGACCATTTGAAAAATGGGGCATTGACTTTATGGCTTTTGCAACCCTCGTTCGTCCGGGGGGCATGGTTATATTATTGTCGCGAGTAGACTACTTTACCAAGTTGGCCGAAGCGATGCTTACATTCAATAACACAAGCAAAAAATACATTGTTCTTTTTCAATCATGTCATGCGACGGTTTTGGTATACCACAAGCTATAGTTACATATCATGGTAAGCATTTTCGCAATCACGTGATGAATGAGTTGACTACCAAATTAGGACTATCACATGATAGTTCTACTCCTTGTCCTCTATAAATAGATGGACAAGTTGAAGCTATTAACAGATTCTTAAGTGAATGATTCAACGAATGATAGGAGTTCATAAATAAATTTGGCATTTAATACTATATTCGGTTTGTGGGCGTACGGAACCTCAGGTAGAAATGAAAACTGGATTTACCCCCTTTCAATTGGTGTATGGTCTGGAAGCTATCTTTCCTATCCAATGTGAAATACTGTCAATAAACCTTCGTTGTTGACTTGCTACTTGACACCTCTCTTTTAGAAAGCGTGTCTTTTTAACCTCACTTATCTACATGAAATGTGTCGTGGATCACGTTGGCAAGCGAAGCGCATAAGAGACGAATCAAGGCACAATCGACCAACATGTCCGGCCTCTTTATCTTCTTTTGAGGGTATTCCTAGTCTGCTGAGTCGAGAGCGGATTTGATAGGTATAGGAAAATTTGAGCCGCTATGGCATGACCCCTACATTTCAAAAGAGTTCGCTAAGGGGTGCCTCTCGATTTATTAGATTATGATGGAATTCCATTAGCGCGACTCAAATGGGCTATATCTTAAACGTTACTTTATGCTTGGTTATTTGAAATGAAATTTTCATATTATATTTTATATATGCTTTTGATTTTCATTCTTGTCTTAGTTTGTTTTTATAGAGTTTTCTTGAAGTTAGTAATCCACTTTACATTATGTCGTAGATGGTAAGATCTTTGGACCCATTCGTTAATGGTGCTAGTCACTTAGTACACAAAATCTATCCTCTGTAGCATGGACCGTTTTGCACTCTAGGTGGCGAGTTAGTGATTTTTCAAGGGATTTATATTTAGTAATATACAAGCAATATCTTGAGTATAGCATGTGATGTCAGAACTTCTCGATGATGCCATTTTGTTTGGTAAATATTATCATCATTAGGTTAGAATCGCAACTTGTTGTAATGCAACTTACTAGTTTACACTATCAGAAATCCAACAACGCATAGTATGTTGCAAGTTTGAATTTTGGAAAGAAATTTACTAGGTCGACAATATGAACACATTTCCAGAAATTCAAACACATTAAGCGATTCCTTAGTGAATTATGTTTTAAACGGGCATTTTCAACACATGCTAGAATACATTTTCAATTCACATCACATAATTGAATAGGATTGCGCAATAAACGGAAAAACACTAAAATCAAATAGATAGATAGTTATAGGTTTACGGAAATTTGTGGCCGAGACACATTGGTCCATCGACCTCAAAATGTATTCAAAATGTCAAAGTAAACTTGTGATGCTCGTGATAACAAGCTATTGATCTAGCTATCTGTCTGACATGACATCAATGGTTAGGAATTTAATAAGCATGGCTGTGCAGTCTCATGGTAACTCTTCTAGGTCTTGAAATCAAGGTCTGGGTTAATTACAGTGTTACTTTGTGTTTTTAGAGTCTCGGTCATGTCTTCATCCCAGGGACTTCTCTCGACAACCCTCTCTTTGTTCACCCTACTCCCTTGCTTTGGTGACCCATTTGGTGAACATGACCCCATTTGTGTACATGAAAAACTTTAGTTTAGTCTTTGGAAACATCAAATAAAACATAGCAGAAACCTGAAAAAATTTAAAAAAATGGTCAAAAAAGTCTTACCTATTGCACCCCATTGAGCGCCATTTGGTAGAATCAGAGTACGGATCTACTGCCCAGAAATCAACGCCTGCATATGTATCTTGATATGTAGACGCGTCTATCCTTTGAACTAGGCAAAGAATGCAATAGAATATGATGAATGCGTTACCATTTCATCATCAAAACTAGCCCATCTCTTCATCTATGGATCTCTAGGGCTAGATATGTCCCGATTAGCAACATGTTGTGGCTACATCAATGGAATCGCTCTAAGGCGAAGGAAATTAGGATTGAGCCATAGTTGAAATTATTCTTCCTTCCACCCTTTGCTTTAGTTAGTTGTTCTTTCATACGAAGAGTACACTTTAGTCCGATTAAATATTGTTGGTCCTAAACATTCAAGTGCATACTACATGTATGATCTGTTTGCAACATGTAGTGTTGCGAAATACATTAAGCTTTTAGATAGTAAAAATGATGGTTCTCAAAGGTAGATCATGCATATTGTGAATATTTGTTTTCCCATGTTTACCTCGTTCCAGTACTTGAATGAAAATCCTAACGAGGGAAATGGAGAACACAAACATAAATAATCTTGCAGAAAGTAAATGTCCTCAACCAATATTGGGAGCACTTTGTCCCCAATGTGAAAAGCCCATATCTCGGATCCCATGAACGAACTAGGAACTCCAATAGTTCCATTTTTTGCCTCATCCACGACAATCTGAAGTATTTAAGCAACCTACAATCTCGAGGTCTCTTACGCTTTGAATCGTTTAGGGAAATCATATTATGTTCTTCATGCTCTCTTTCTCGCCACGTAGTCATCCGATGAATACCTTAAATAAAATTATAAGCTTCATTGGATCATTTCATCAAGCCAACACCCTAGGTCAAGGGATAAAGCATTGCGGTATAAACCTTCATTTGGTGCTGCTTTAACACACCAACCTTTAAGGGTGTGTTGCCCTCGAAAGCATGATATATTTACCCTAAGGGGCTCAAAACCATAAAAAATTATGGAAATTAAAATACAATAAATGATAGTAAAGAAAGAAAGTTTCATAGCTCAACTGGATCAAACATCAAGAGAAATCATTCATTTGAAACCTTATGATCACTCTGAAATTCCGAGGGAAAAAGCTGGTTCGAGCTCCTAATTTTCAAATGGTAACTTTGGAATGGTAAAAACTCTTTTAATTAGTAAATTTGATTATTTTAAATCATATTTAATGTTGTGACTATGGTTTTTATTCATTTTTCTATGAAAAAGGTGTTTTAATCCGTTTGATGGTTTTAGAACGTTTCACAGGTGATATAGTGAGTTTAGTGTACACTTATTCAAGAATGATTTGACCACAAAGCATACTTTTATCCTTCTTTTTTGAGCTTTTATAAAAAAGAAAAAGGAATCGAAGCGCACTTTTGTCTCTTTTTAAGAGCTTCGATAAGCATGAAAAAAGAACCACAGTCTTCTTTTAGTTCTTTTTAGACCTAGATAATATGAAAAAGATTGTCGGGCACTTGCCTTTTCGAGCTTGTAAAAGTAAATGAAACGACATCTACTCAGTGCTGATTTAGTAACCCCTTTCATTTAAGACGATTATTTATAATATTATTAAAACATGGCTTAAGAGAAGAACACGAAGTATCATTTTGCCTTTTTGGAATTTGGCTGAAAATTTGCAGAAAAATGACTCATGGATTTTCTTTGTCTCTTTTAACCTACTCTAAATGAAAAAGGACGAGGTTTTCACTATCATTAGGCTTGTTAAAACATACAATAGAGACATAATTGTTGATCATGGAAAGATCGAGTTTCATTTATCACTAGACTCATTAAATTATTAGATAGCGATGGATTCAACCAATGTGTCAAATTATAGATCAAGCATATGTTACCCTCCTCAAGCTTGTTAAAAATAAAGAGGTACTTTTGGGTTGGGGATTCTTCTTGATGGTTCATCATCCCTTTATGGTCCATCATATCATCACTTCTGGTTTGAGTCAAAGTTGCCAACTCATCTCGGTGTCATTGATATGTTCAAGGAAAGTCATCTAGTAAATCCCCTCATCTTTACGCAATACTCATAAACCTTCATTTTCATGAGAGTCATCACGAAGATTGCTATATCAAGTCACATTTTTGTCTGCGAAATCATTATTTCCATTTCATGATAAATTTTCTTCCTATAGACATCGGCTCATCATCGAGGAAGTTTACTTAGAAACATCTTCCGGTATCTTGAGGCTTTACATCATTGACGAGGTTTCTCACTTCCGAAACTTTGATCGAAAGATTTTGTTTGTAGATTCAACATCAAATCATCTATTCATGCCTTGCAAATTGTCTTGCGTAGTACCTTAAGAGCCATTAACATCAATGGTTTTTTCTCCCGTTTGTTAACAGCTCACAACATTGGTTGGTAATCAAACGATGTCTTCCCCATGTTCGACTTCTAGATCATATATTCGCATGGTTAGACTTGTACATGAACGATCGAGTGAACGAGATAAGAGGACCTCGAATGTGTAACTTCATCCATACGGGTTGTGATTTCATGATTGTTGTACACATCATACATGCGATAGGTTTGCTGTAATTATTAATACGAAAATGGGCCAATATACGTAAGCATGTATATATCGAGCAACATTCCCATCTGAACAAATTTCTAAATTATGTAGATATTATGATAGTTTATTTGCGAGAATGGGTATGCCTCCCTTAGAAATTCATGATCGAGATGAAAAATATCATGATGTAATGTATTGCAAAGTTTGATGCGAGTCCTTGTCCACTTCCAGATCCTACTCATCGGATCGTAAAGCATCTCATCCAATTATTATTATTATTTTGACTTCATGCTTTGGGGAACTCTTATAGTTCAATTTGGGCATCATCCCCCAGACTGGTAAAATTGGGCATCAACCCCACGACCAATGAATAGGGTCTATCATCCCCTTATATTTCATTTTCTATATGCACCTAAGTGAAGACATTCATTTTACTGGCTTCAATTGTGATATTTCCAGGGTTTGAAGTATATTTTATATGACCTATTGACTCACCAACGCTCATCTGCAAGGGACTAACTATGTTTCGGTGCCAAATCCTCCATGCAAGGGTGCACAACGCGGTGCACTTCTCGACACTCAAGGGTGCGTTGGTCACTTGGGAGCGAAATCATCATTTTTCCGGGAATCTCCACATTTCTTCTAGAAGAGTCCATATGTGTCATGTATGAATCAAGTGTCCATCCACCACCTTTGAACTTGGAATCATGTCTTTCCTATTATTAGAAATCCATGCAATGAGAAACTACCATCGGTTTCCTATAAATTGAGCACTCATATGAGTGCTAGGGAGAAAATTTGTGCAAATTTATGGTGTTGGATTCTCATTTGATAAGGGATTGGAAGTACTAATATCTTTCTTGAGATGATGGATGTGATGAGGTACAGGAATAAAGTTGGAGCACATTGACAAAAAATCGATCTATTGGTTGTAATATTCTACTTCTACTTTATTAATAAAGATATATGTTCATTTTCTCGAGTACATGTATCTATATCTTGTGAAATGTATTCTTTATGATGTATGTATTCTCATATCAAATCAGTGATTTGATTAAGATAAGTAGATACTTGTATACTATATGTTTTTTGTTGCTATATGGCTTTGATTACAAGAATGAATCTAGCGACCGTTGGATTGAGAGCGACGACAACATCGACGAAGGAGAAGGAGAGAGAAAAGGATCACAAATGAGCTCTTTCCCTTTATGTATATCTATTTGCCTTAGAGAAAATAGTATTTGTCTTTCTTCTTGTTGTTCTGAGTGAAGGAACACCACACTCGGGGAATTTAGTTTATATGTAGATTAAAATTTAAGTATAACAAAGAGGGTTTGTTAAGTTTCCTAAGCATTCACAAGAGTTAACAATTTCCTTAGCATAAAGTGACCACAGAATGGGAAAATTCCCTTCTACGCCATAAAACATAAACTATACATGTTGGAACTAACACTTCCATCAATGCCAACCTTCATTTCATTAAACTCCTTCATTACACAATAATTCAATAGGACCAACCACTTGCAAGTGAGATTTTGTATGAAGTTAAATCAATTTTGATTGTAAGTGATCCTTGGTTATGAATATCCATTAACACGTTGCTTGCTTGTTGAATGAGTTGGCATTGTACGGATGGCTAGTGGTTGTAAATGTATTACTTATTGAAGTCAATAGTAATTCTTGGAGATCAAGATGATGGCATTGCACGAAAGTTAGCAAGTGTGTTGGAGTTGATGTAACCTCTTTGGATATATCATGCTCAGTGTAGTAATAGATGTTGGCTTTGATGTCCCCTAGCCTAGATGTGGTGAAGTGGAAACCAAACTACACATTGACCTATTCCATTGAAAAGTGATTTGAATAAGATTTCTAATGGTATGTGGAAGTCTAGAAATGGCCATCAAGATAAAAAATTATCGATATCCAAAGTAAGGAGCTTGAAATCCTTAGGAGCAAGCCGATTTCGGAACAAAGGAGTAGGCCAAATTTTAGATCCTAAATTTCGAGAGGGTCGCGACGCAACGATATCATAAAATCATAATATCGAGGTTGGAGTAGGAAGAATATTGGAAGGGATGGAACAAAAGAAGCATCTGGAACCCGATATCGAGATGGATGAAAATCGGGACCTGCGACGATTTATTTGAAAGGAACACGATATCGGAGAAGGTTGTATATTGGAGCAAGTAACAACCTCGGCATATCGGGGGAACCTTGGAGCAACAAAAAATCGGGGAAATCATAACCTTAAAATTTCGGAACTTGAGAGATATAAATCTCGTAAGTGCTTAAGGTTTGTGAGGAAGAGGAATTTCAAAGGAATTCGTTGAAGAAAAAAAGGACAAAATACCCTTTCTATCTCCTGCGGTAGGGCACATACCGGTAGGTGATTGGCCACGAGGACTTAACATGAAATATGACATCATCATGACGTGGTCGTATGATGGACATGTGGCGATATCCTTCAACATTTTTTGGTGGCTTAATGGGGAAAATCCGCGTGACACGTATTCTTGTTATAGGTCAATTTGGGCACCATTCCCAATGGCTTTAATGGTTAACTAGACATCATCTCCAGGACCAATCAATAGAGTCTGTCATCCCCATCATTTCGGTTGTTATATGCCCTAAGACAAAGAACAAGACAAATCATTCAAAGAATTTCATGCAAAGGTTTCCAAGATTTGAAGTTTATAATATATCATATGAGAGCTCATCAACGTTGCCTCTAAAGGGACTAAGTGTGTTGCATATGAAAGTAGCCCCATGCAAAGTGTTTGCTTGCAAAGCACTAGCGACACTCATAGGTGCATTGGTCACATTGGGCCAAAGTTCTATTGTTAGGGAATCTACTTGGCTAGTGCCTTCTAGAAGAGTTCACATGCCATTAAACTTCGAATCCATCTTGTGTCCATTTGACATCTAAAATATTGGGAACATGTCTTGCCTATTATTGGAAAGTCATTGATTGTAAAACTACCTCCAACTTCTCTATAAATTGAGCACGGATCTTAGTGTTTAAGAAGGAAAATTTTAGTAGAAATATTGGTGGAATTTCCATTGAGGATTGGATTTGAATGACATATTGCTGGAGATATCTGAATTGTGATGAAATTTGGAATCTTGTTGGAGATGGTGACACTAAATCAATCACTAGGTTGTAACCTCCCCTTCTATCTAGTAAAATTCTTGCTTATTTTTCCCTATATGCATACGTATAAGCTTTGATTTTCCATATCATGATTTCTTATTTGATGTATATAGTTTATGCTTTATTGATTTCGCTACCTAACTTGAATAGACATTGGTATTATTTCTATCTCTCTCTATTTGAAGTGTTCATTCTTGCGAAATATTTATTTTGCACGGCCCATTTTGGAGATTGAAGCTACATCAAAAGTGACGGAAGGATACTTTGGAAGCACTTGGACTCCAAGTAAGCTTCTTATTTCATTATGTGTCTATTTACGAGTTAGGAAAGATAGTCATAAAGTCTTTGACTTTTGTTGTTCTAGATTGGCACATGCAGGAAAGAATGATTTATACGTAATTTATAATTCCGCATAACAAATTGGCGACTCTGTGGGGAGATTATTCTTTATCCTAGGTGTTTTAGCCTATGATTTTCTCTGTTACTATTCACCCAATGATGTTACTCACAAAGACGAGGCTTTTGAAATCCAAATTTTGATTAGGTGTGTGGGCTTGTTGTGTTTTTCATTATCTGCTAGCTCAACACACTCTTAGACGAACGCGATTAGCACACTGCACTTTTGCTTGTCTCCCTTCAGTGACCTATGTTGCAAAGCAACTTTGTCTCTCTTTAGAGACTATGTTGCCTCCCACCGAAACCATCCAATTTCATTTAATTTGTCATTGAAATTTGTTTCAATTTGTTTTATGATGTGTTTTGAAAAGCACGAGCCTCATATTGACCAGGTGATCTTATCTACCTCTTCCTCCTTTGAAAGAAAAATTTGTTGATATTTGTTTAAAGTGTTTTCTTTATCATTGACGGATTGATTTCAAGTATTTTCATTGTCGCATTAGATCCTTTTTTTTTTTTGAAAAAGGAAATTGTTGTAAATGCTTCATTTTGCGATGGAGAAATTGTTGTTTAATTCCTCATTATTCCTTCAAAAGAGAAATTGTTGTTTATATTCCTCATTTCTCAAAAGTAAAAGGCATTTGTTTTTGTTGATTTAGTGCACTTAGTTTCTTTGTTCATAACATTAAAGGAACTAAAAATAAAAACCTACATTTTCATGTAGTGGTTTGTGTATTTTGCAAAAGAACAATTAAAATGTTGCATTTAGTTTGTGCTCATTGATTTGTTTTCTCTGGTTGATTGCTCTTTCCCTCTAGTAGCTAGGATTTTCATTGAAAAACTAAAAATGAAGTATTGCTTATCATTCTTAGTTTTCATTTGAAAAGATTTCCAATATATGTCCGATGAACCTTTGAAAGGAAAATTGTTAAAAAAGATCAACTTAAAATTTATCTCAATTTACCTAACAAAGCAATGGAATATAACGATAACATTTAGAAGGTCTAGACTAGAGACGTGTTCCATCATTGTAAAACATAACGGTTATCGTACTTTTACTGTGATACATTCGTGTATTTTCCTCCCATGTAAACAAGGCTATTGTAGCTAAAATTACATACTTTGGGTATGTCGGGGGTATTACGAGTACGAGAAAGTATAAAGGGGTGCTCTCAACTGTGCAATTTCACATCGGACAACACTAATACGAACTTGGGCCTCCACGTACCTTCGTATATTTGGGAGGAAAATTTTTTAGGTGCTATCCATCCATAGTGAACCGAGTCGACCTTGTAAATTGTGATACACCGAACACAGCACGTAAGGAGATTTCTACACTGCTCACTTGGTTTTTCGGGAGGTATTATAACGATTCACGGTTTCTTGGTAAAACCTTTTTGCCTAATATCCTCTTATTTTGTTTATTTGTTTTTGGTTAAAATAAGTCACTTAGCGTGGAAGAACAAAATCCATTTTCCCCATCGTTTACGTAGCATTGAAACCACCTTTACCACTAGAAGTTATACCGAATGACAAGCGACATCCTCTCACCAAAACTGGTACTATCGGTACCTCTAGTGAAGCATCATCTTCCCACCTTGCCGAGTTCGCACAGATTGTTTCTACACATCCTGAATTTCGTCTCATTTGTCAAGACAAAGTACTCACGGTTACTTGTGGTCACGATCCATCCAATCGGTGAGACCATATCTCACAAGACCCAAAGTTTTTCAATTTGGAAGTTGATACGGATCCCATTGTGCTTTGGGGGCGGTATTGGTCAAATGAGCATCATCCCCGGGACCAATGAAATAGGGTCTATCATCCCCTTATATTTTAGTTGCTATATTCCCTAAGTGGAGAAAATATTGATCTCGAAGTCGAACAACTTCGCAAGTTGTTTCCGTATTGGTCACTCCACAATCTATTGTAGCCATTAGTCACCATATATTTTGATCCAACCACACAAAATATACTTTGGGCCTACTGGAAAATTTCTTCCACTAGGATTGATTTTGATTAAAGAAATACCACAAGGCGGAACCTTCTTTCCAACTCATTTTTTGGTAGGGAATTTTGTCACAAAGTCTTTTCCTCAATCTTACTACATTTGTTGATCTTGTTTCACTTTGAGTTCCGTAGATTCTATATGGTATACATTGGGTCATTTGACCATGGTGAGATAACATCCTGCGTGAACCATCTATTTCGAGTGGCAACAGCATCTAATGTTGCTTCATCATTGTTTGTCCATTGACTTCACGCATATCATCATTTCGAATCCTATCTGATTCTCCTTGTTGGGTGGTGATACCACATACGTTACCCTTGGACATTCCTAAATTCAATGAAAACCACAGGAGAAGACCTTGATCGACACATGTTATAACTTATCATTTGTGGTATTCATCAAACTCCTTAAATGATGACTCCATTAGACTATGTCTTTTCCGGCACACACTCACTAGTCCAAGTTTGCACAATGAGGATGGTTCTTTTTATGTGTCAACCTCATTAAAAAATGAAATAGAGTTATGAGGATAGTTTTCTTTTGTCAACCTCGTTAAAAAATGAAACAAGTGCCTTTGAGGATAGTTCTTTTTTCTTGTGTCAACCTCATTAAAGAGTAAATAAGTGCCTTTGAGGATAGTTCTCTTGTGTCCAACCTCATTAAAAAATGAAACGGGCGACGAGCATAGTTATTTTCCTATGTCAAGCTCGTTAAAAAATGAAACAAATCCTCCCCTATAATGAACCTTCATTCCATCTGAATATTAGTAGCAGAGGTAATCTACTTAGGTGAATGAAATGGCTTGGGAAGCATCTTTGCTCTTGCGGGGTCATGACATGTGCTCTTGCGAGCATTCAAAACATTCTTACCTATTGCACATAATCAACTACTAAAGTTCGGGGCAAAATGGGTTCAAAACTCCAAAATGCAAATGGTAACTATCGAATGGTAAAAATGAATAGTAAAACTACTTCTAATAGTCATTTAATTATTTGCAAATTGAATTTATTTCTATGACTATGGTTTTATTATGTTTTTTTTTTATTATTATCATGAAACATGTATTTTTAATCCATTTGATGTTGTTCTAAACGGTCTTACAAGCTGATGAACATATTAATAGAGTAGATTTATTTCAAGAATGATTTGACCACAAAGCATACTTTTTCTCATAATACCCGAGCTTTGATAAAAGCGAAAAAGGATTTGTGAAACATTATTTATCTCTTTTTGAATTCCAATATGAGAAAAAAGGAACCCTTTGAGTCTTCTTTCATCTTTTTCGCTCGATAATGTGAAAATATTTCAGAGCACTTGTCTTTTGAACTGGTAAAGTAAATGATTGATATCTACTCGGTATAAGGTGTACCTCGGTAAGGATATATTGGCTTTACGAAAAAAGATGCCTTGGTCGGAGCACGGCTAAGGGACTATATAATGTTATTTTTGTTTTTTGGATCTCGGTGACAACTTTACAAAAAATTGCCCATGGAGTTTAACTTTCGTCCTCTTTTTAAATCTCTAAATATGAAAAAGGAGCGGTATCCCTTTGTCGTTAAGCTCATTAAAACATAAAATAGTGACGGAGAAAACTGCTTCGTTATGGCAAGAATCAAGTTTCGTTATTAACTAGTCTCATTAAATTATTAAATAGTGATACCTTATTCGCTCGAAGGGTTGAATTATAGATCAAACAAATGTATCCTCCTCAAGCTTGTTAAAAAATAAAGAAATCTTGGTCGACAAATGGCGGGGGAAAATTTGCAAAAAGTAGAGCAAGATTTTTATGAAGTAGCAAATGACGCTCTTGAACATGGCTACTCCATGCCCATGATTGTTTGGGTTGGGTAATATTCATAGTTGTTCATTCATACCTAACTGATTCATCATACCTTCACTTCGGTTTGGGTCAATGCGCTGTCTCAGTGTCGCCAGTATGTTAAGAGAAGTCATCCGATGAATATTCATCATGTAATGCTCATAAGCCTTCATTCTCATGTGTAATATTCTTAGTCTGCTTCCAACTAATTGGAATATTCAATTTTGTTTTACTTTTCTGTTTCATGAATAAATGTGTAAGGGGGGATTATAAAAACTCACTGAAAACAAAAAATAAATCAATGCCACATGTGAGCAAAGCTAAATACGGGCTATTCCAAATAAGCACCATATAACTTAGAAAAGGAGACTTAAGACATTTATTTGGGTCAAACATTAAAATCAAGAGTGTCTATAAGGGTGATCTTCAGTAGGCACATCGCGGTTTTTTTTGGAGGATGTTCATGTGAAAAGAGTTATTTCATTGAGATGGTTTAGGGTTTGCAAGCTCATAAACTTATAAGGAAGGGGAGGACAACATGAGAAGGTTGTTAGTGATTATCATATTTCTAAAGATTTTTTAAGTTTAGACATTTCTTATTCTTGGTTGTTGGAGAATAGTGTTGTTTAACACAAGGATCTCTGTTTAAGAATCTGTCTCTTTTGTAAGAGGCCTCCACCGGAGAGTCTTTCATTTCTTGTCCACTATCGAGGCATTTGGTCATGCTCTTCTTCCAACTAAAACAAAAATCATGTTGAGGGTTTGGTTGTCTTTGTAAGTAGCAAGTTCGGAGGCTAGATCTCGGATCTAGGCCATTCTAATGCCTCTTTTCGGTCGGACGGTCAACCCATCCCCTTGACAAGATAGTATGAGATGATTGGAGCCATTTTGGATCTTGGCATCAATCCAAACCATGTTCTAGAGCCTACAACGTAGTCCATCTTCCAGTCTTCACGTTATTTTCAAGTGAAAAGTTGCGGTGTTTTAGCGGACTTTGGAGGAGAGATCTCTAGTACTTAGAATGTACCCTTCATGCATGGTAATCCATGGATTTTTAGATCTAATCCATGTCATATTCGAATCTTATTTGAATACTATTGTATTTTCTTCACATTTTTTAATCATTCTACGAGTCCTTCGCATAAGATCTCGGATCTACTCCATGTACTTCACTTTTAAGAAATCCACAGGGGCATTTGGAGAGGAGACTATCTAGTGTACGGATCTGATATGAATCTAACATGTACACGGATACATTTCTGTCTCTGATCATAATCTGTTTAGCTAATAAGTAACGTCGTCAAGCTCTTTCGGTCATATCATATGGTTGTAGCATATCATTTACGAGAGCATTTCTTCTTGTGTAAGTCTTCTATTTTATACTTTTTTAAATCATGGGCTTCAATATAACTCTAATTTGTTGATGTAAATGTCATTATTGAGTATATATTAGCCTCCTTATTTTATTTGGTTGGTATTTGCGTTGTATTTGTTAGTAGTATTTTTTAGTATTGTTGCATGATTTGTTGGGATATTACGGTGGTATTAGAGAAATCATCTTGCTTATTTAAAGGTACATTTTCTTTATAAAGTAATGTATTTTCATAAATAAAATACGAAGAGTATTAGATTATAAATACAAAGAAGACAGGGGTCAAACCCCTTTATGGAAGAATGAAAAGGGAAAGAGTTCTCAAAACTGCATTCCAAACCCCTACTTAATTTTGAAAAGTGAAAATTAGGGAATGAGGAATGAAATAATTGCGGATCCTTTGCAAATGTTGCACGTGAAGAAGCCCGAGTTCTTCATCTTATGTGTGTGAGCAGCCTGTTACACAACCCGGATCTACAACGTTGTAGCATGCCTACATTCACAACAGAGAAGGAGCGGGGAAGGAGGGACACCCAAGAGGAGACTCTTGGTGACTATCTCCAAGAATATGAATCTGGTCAAAAGACTTTCAAGGGCATCTAAACTTCCCCATATTTTTGTCAAATCAAGAAGAAAAGAAGATCCAACATATACAAAGAGAAGAAGAGTGTAACACCACTTTGGGTAGAGATACACTACCTGACTTGAGCTGGATCACCCGAGAAGGTGATATGATCTTGGGTAAACTTGACATATTTATATTTGCATGGTTAGAAGAAGAAGCCATAAAAGTAGTAGTGCTGCAACTCTATAGTGTCACCATACTAGTGGTTATTGAATCTTCTTCATTGAAAAATATAAACATCTCTACTTATGCAAATACTGGAGGTTAGTGAAAAGATTTGATTCTAATATCTAAAATTTCTTTGGGTAAGCAAACTAAGCCAAGAATTCATAACCTTTGCATGATATGGAAGGATCCATGAAGATAACTCCATTTTCCAAGACATTGATGAAGAGTTAAATGTTGCTACATAATTTTCCAAGGGAAAAGGCCCCACTTGACGGGGGCTGTTCTTCTGAGAAGAGAACATGGATATTACTTTTCAAGGAAAAGATTGAAAAAAGGATCTCTTATTGATGAGGCATGCTCCATTGATGAGGAGAAGAAATAAGAAGAGCTAAAAGGTTCCTCCGAGCGTTGTGACGGTAGGAGGAGATCTGTTTTTATTGGGAGATGGAGATGAAGGCATTGCTTCCAGAGAGGGCTCTTGTATCTTTACAAGAAGGCCCCAAGGTTCTTACACATGAAGAGAATGAGCAACATGTGTCTATGATGATAGACAATGAGACAAGACAATGGAAGGAATGTGTCCCAATATTGCATCTAGTTTTGAGAACACACACTATGGAAGATCTTCCTTTGTGATCAAGACTCTTGACTTCCTGGGAGATGATGGGTGTTCATGAGTTAGCTACATCTAAAGGGAGCACGTTAGGCCATGAGATCTTACCGAAGGTGGGTGGAAGGAGAGAAGATGAAGGATCCTGCTGCTTGATATGATGGGATGTGATCCTCTATTACATGGAGAAGAAGATGGGTAAATTTCTCCAATCGAAGTACTCTTGCATCCATAAAAAAGATACTTACCATTATCATGATACTTCCACACGGAAATCGAGGAGATGGTTGCGCGGTGGGCAGGTCATAAGATGTTCCCATCTATTGTTCACATAGGAATGGGCAACAGGACATCATTATCTTGTGGTATACCACCTGGGAGACCACACGATTCTATATTTAATGAAAGATGTTTCATGCATTGATGCTCCTTTCATAGATCCAAGGAGGAAGGGGGGCACTGAAAACCATACTACAATGCGAGAGTATCGGGAAGGCTCAAGGAAAAGGGAAAGTATTTTTTCCCTTATCATCATTATCCATTCTCTCATCTCCTACTGTGGCAAAGAAAGGTTTAACCGCAGAGGAAATAATGATACTGTCATGTGGAGAAAGGAAGCGATCCTTGAATCAAGAGACAAACTTGTTTGGAGAACCCTCTTCCATACATGATGAGAGATGAACAGTAACATGCATACTTTGGCAAAACCGAGGAGGTTTTGGATAGATGATAGCCTTCCATGGGAGACTAACTTCCAAGAACTTCCATTTTCTATTGAGCATGTGCATATGCAAGAGAGGAAACAAAGGAAGGAATGGGAAACCTTCCCTTATACCTTTGGCATGGGAAGTGTCAGGAGGAGACAAATGGGAGGCATGATCTTCCAACATACACCTTTGACATGAGAAATATCAAGGAGGAGGAAGCCAAGAAACATGGCAACCATTTCGGATGATACATTATTAGCCTTGTCATTGTTGGGCACATTAGATCCATGGAAATCCCCAAAACATTGATGGAATATTTCCAGGATCTTCACCTTACATGAGGTCTAGATGACTTGCTACATGATGGAAGCTATTCAATCTAGATGGAGTCATCTATAACCATGGTAGGATATTCTTGTTTAGAGCCTCCAAGCTCAAGGATGAGTTACTACAAGGAGAAGCATATGAAGATATTTGTTACACATATTCTATGAAGCTCAACAACATCTGTCTTGAGGAGGCTACCACTGACCCAGGAGGGCACTGAAAAAGGAGCCTGTCAACATTATCAAAGATTGTGAACCATGTGGAGATGGAGCAAAGGCATGACTCTATAGAAGTTCAATCAGCCTTCTCTTTCTCTTCTTGAGGAAGAGGATAGATCTATGCACTATATGATATGAGGAGGATTGTTGGTGAAAAACATGCTCTTGCTACGCATGTTTTATACTCTAATTTTATCATTATTTCACAATGTTTATGCAGGCCATGACTCCAAGGAGGATTACTATATCTTGTAAGCATCATGGCCAATATTGGGCCACAAAAATTTACGTTGGCCTCTCCCTTGGAAGGAAAAGGAGATTTTACATTTATGATGGGTGCTTCCTAAGGCACCAAAATATATCTCACACTTTCGAGGTATGGTGAGATGGTATGGGCGGCAAGTAAGTGGTGAAACCACTTACCACATCTTGATCGATGCGAGGTAGGAGATGCTTTCTGGAAGTGGTTCCACATGTGGGACTATGACCCACCCTCCATGTGCACAATTTAAATACGTATGTACATTGTTTGATCCCTATATTGTTGATGTACTTGTACTTTTTATGGGGATGTATGGAGGAAGGAGGAGAGCATGCATGTGCCCTATGGGATGGCCACTCTCCATGTACTTTATGTCTCATATTTCGGGGAGGGCATTGGGCAAGCGATGTTTGTTTCATGTGATTTATTGTCTCCTTATGGGATGAAATGGCATCTCATGAGAACTTTGGTGGAGAAAGTCATGGATGGATGGTTTGGTGAACACTTGGCTCATGGAGGAAGATTAACTCATATTGGTGTCACCGTGGAGGAGGAGATGTGTTGCAACACTCACCTTATCGATTTGCCTCGGGACAAGCAACATTTTGGAGGGGAGGAATTGTAATATTCCCAATTAGCCCAAGCTAATTGGAATATTCAATTTTGTTTTACTTTTATTTCATGAGTAAATGTGTAAAGGAGGATTATTAAAACTCCTAAAAACAATAAATAAATCAATACCAAATCTGAATAAAGATAAATACGAATAATCCCAAATAAAACCCTTATGTGAAAAGTGAGACATTTGACTAGGTCAAATATGACCGAATCAAAAGCGTTGTCTAGAAGGAGTGATCTTCATTAAGGCAAAACACGAGTTTTGGTTGGAGGATGTTCATGTGAAAATAACTATTTCATTGAGATGATTTAGGGTTTTGCAAGCTCACAAACTTATATAAGGAAGGGGAGGACATCATGAGAAAGTTGTCGATGATTATCATATTTACGAAGATTTTTTCTATTTAGACATTTCTTATTCTCTTGGGTTTGTTTAGCGAGAGAATAGTGTTGTTTAACACAAGGATCTATTATTTTAGGAATCCCATATGCTCTTTTCCTTGAGAATACTCTTCAGGAGAGTCTTGCATTTCTTGTCCACTATGGGGCATTTGGCAAGCTCTTCTTCCAACTCTGTACAGGGTCTATTGAGGGTTTGGTTGTCTTTATAAGTTACGTAGTGGAGGCTAGATCTACTGAGATCTAGGCCATTCGAGTGCCTCTTTTCGGTGGGACATCCTTCTATTCACTTGAAAAGAGAGTATGAGATGATTGGAGCACATTTTAGATCTTGGCATTAGGCCAAACCATGTTCTAGGGCCTATAGCGTAGTCCATCTTCGATGCTACGTTATTTGCAAGTGAGAAGTTGCGGGGGTGTTTTTGGCGAAATTTTGGAGGAGAGATCTCTAGTGTTGGGAATGTTTGCCCTTCATTGTGGTGATCCGTGGATCTCATATCTAATCCATGTCATATTCATATTTGATTTTAATAATGTTGTATTTTCTTGAAATTTACGAATCATTCTATGAAATCTGTGCATAAGATCTCGGATCTACTCCATGTACTTCACTTTTTGATGGTCCCCGAGGGCATTTGGAGAGGAGACTATCTAGTGTATAGATCTAATATAGATCTAACTTTTTGTACCTGATTTCACTCTAGATATGAAGTGTAATCTACATATTTTTAGCTAATAAAATAACGTTTTCAAGCTCTTTCGGTCATATCATATGGTTGCGGCATATCATTTGAGAATTTCTTCATGTAAAGTATTATATTTTCTTTTCCTGCTCTGTGAGCTTCCATATAAATCTAATTAGCTGATGTAAAATGTCATTATTAAGCCTCCATACTGGGCCTCCTTCTTTTTATTTGATCAAATGCGTTATCTTTTGAGTACATTGCTTAGTATCGTCGCATGATTCCCATTATGATATTACATCATGACCATCATCCCTGGAAATTGCTATATCAAGTCATACCTTTGTCTCCGAAATTAGTAACTCCTGTTTCGCAATAAGGTGGCTTCCCTGGCCAATGAAAAATTATTATCCAGAAGTTCACTTCGAAACGTTATATTTCAAGCACCATGAGGCTTGTTACAGCATCGACAAGACCCTCGCTTTCGCATTTCTGACCAATGGATTGAGTTCGACATCAAATAATATATTCACGCCTTACGAAATGTACCGGCAGTTGCCTTGAGAGCCATTGAAATCAATGGTGGTTCTCTTGTTTGTTGGGACAGCCACATCAATGGTGGTTCTCTTGTGATGTCTTTCCATTTTCGACTACAAATCATATATTTGCATGGCTATACTTGTACCCGAATGATTGAGTGAATGAGATAAGAAGACCTCGGATCTAGTTTCAGCCATCCGGACTGCGATTTCAGGATTGTTGTACACATCATCTATACAGTGACCTTACATAAATATCATCATCCAAACATGGGCCTATATCTGTAGGCATGTCTGTATTGGGCAACATTCCAATATGGACGACTTTATGAATTATGTACATGTTATTAGATTGTTTATGTGATGAACATGGGAATGCCTACCCTTAGCAATTATGATCAAGAGGATATATCATGATGTAATGTATTGTAATATTGATGCAGGTCACCACTCCGCTTCATCTCCAGCCCATCACAGTGTAAAGCATCTCAATCAAAATATTGTTATTATTATTCTGACTTCATGCTTTAGGGGGAAATTGTTATAGGTCAATTTGGGCACCATTCACAATGACCTGGTTAACTAGGAATCATCTCCAGGACCAATGAATAGGGTCTATCATCCCCTATTATTTCAATTGTTATATGCCCTACGACAAACAATAAGACAAATCATTCAATATTTTCATCTGCAAAGGTTTCCAAGATTTTAAGTTTATAATATATCATATGAGAGCTCATCAAAGCTTCCTCTAAAGGGACTAAGTGAATTACATATACAGGTAGTCCCATGCAAGGCTTCTCTGCAAAGCACTTCCCGACACTCATAGGTGTATTGGTCACATTGGGAGCGAAATTCTCATTGTTCCAGAATCTCCACTTGGCCGGTGCCTTCTAAAAGAGTTCACATGTGTCAAACTTCGAATCCATGTGTCCATTTGACATCTACAAGATTGGGAACATGTCTTGCCTATTATTGGAAAGACATTGATTGTAAAACTACCTTCAGCTCCTCTATAAATTTAGCATAGATCTTAGTGTTTGAGAAGGAAGAATTTGAGTAGAGAAATGTTGGTGGAATTTCAATTGAGGATTTGATTTGAGTGACATATTGCTAGAGATATATGCATTGTGATGAGGCTGGGATGTTGCTAGAGATGGTGACACTAAATCAATCACTGGGTTGTAACCTCCCATTCTATCATTAATAAATATTACTGCTTAGTTTTCCCTATATGCATCTGTATAAGCTTTGATTTTATATATCATGATTTCTTATTTGATGTATATGGTTTATGCTTTATTGATTTAGCTAAATAACTTGAATAGACATCTGTATTATTGCTATCTCCTGTTTTTTATAAATTCATTCTGCAGGAAGATATTTGTACAAATGCTTGAATTTGGAGCAGCATCTGGGTGCTTGGTTAGAAGGAGATTTTAAAGGTTTAACTCTCAAGTAAGCTTCTTATTTCATTCTGTGTGTATGTTTACAGTTAGGAAAGATAGTCGTAAAGTCTTTGACCTGTTGCTCTAGATTAGAACCTATCTAGGGAATAATGATTTATCTGTAATTCATAATTCCACATAACAGTTACCACTAAGGAGGAGTCATGTGGAGATGATGACATCAGCATGATGTCATCTTAGAGGTCAATATTTAAGAGTTGAAGTTATCCTAAAGTTTGTTCTAATCGCGATGTGAAAAAGTTAGGAAACAAAGAGCTCCAATGGTGTTTAACACTTGGTCGTGTGGATCCAAAGGACCAAGGGCATAGAGAAGGCATTATAACCTGAGTGTTGTAAACATCCACATGGGAAGTACATTTCAAAGGTTAGAATATTGGTAGTTTTAAATCTTATCGCTCTAGTGTAAATGCTTTATGAGGAAAGTTCTGATCCGATATGTGGAGCTCTGATTTTGATTAAAATTTGGTAACAAGGAAACCAATAGAACCAAGGGTGTAAAGTGAGGTTTAACACCTAAGTTCTGTGGTATATTTGAGGTCGATGATTTCATAACTTCGCTACAAAATGGATTTTGAGAAAAATTACGATATACAGGAGCTACATGTGTTGGAGCTTGGTCAAGAAAGCTTAAAGGAACCAAGGGTTGAGAGAAAATACAGAGGAAGATAGCCCTCTGGTAGGAGCTTTAAGGCCTTAGCACCTAAATGCTAAGATGTCGGTCATAACACCTAGTCATATGGGAAAAAAAAGAAGGGGCTAAGCATGAAGGGGCCCAGAATCTCGTGACCTTGTAGTTTCCTAACATTTATTTTATTAAAATTTATGATAGATAAAGGGCTATGATAGTGGAGTATAAAGGTATTGAAGGGTGGTTGAGTCAGCATCTGAAGAATAATTCAATGTAGATTATTTGGTTGCTGGAATAAATAAGGATTGTCATAGATCACTAGGTCAAGGTGACAAGGACCAAGATGTGCAAAAAAGAGTGTTAAGGTCTGCCTTGAGTTGAAATAAATTCATCTCTGATATTCCTGTGCATGATTCATTAGACTAAATGAAGAATTGAGAAGCCATGTTGTGCGTACAACCATAATTTAATGTGTAGAAATTTGAATAATTGATATATTATTCATCGAGATTCTCCTGATCACACACTATTTTAGCTTCATGCACAATACATAATCTCTTCTACCATTGATCATTACATGCGGAAATAAAATCAATTGCATGCACACATTAAAACCACAAACAATCACACATATGAACACAGTATTTAATGGGAAAGCTTAAAGCTGAAAACCCCAACTATATGTATATTATATGTCATGGAGATCATGTAACAATCATTGTACAAAGCTCCTCACAAGCTCTTAGCACAACCTCGAATTGCTACACACTATCAAGCTAGATCTAGCAAAACACATGCTCCAATCTTTTTCCATTTGATAGCCAACCTATATTGCGTAATCAATGCTATGGGATGGCTCATTAAATAACATAAACCACCTGGCTTGTACTGCGCAATCCTCATGGGCTTCTCCAATTATCTGTGTGTTGCAAATAGCAACAGTATAGTCACAACTGATAGTTAACCTACTCTTTCACCTATTTCTGCACTGGTCTCCACTGAAACTGTCCATGCACTGAAGTTAACTGATGTATTCTTTAGTTGATTAATGAGTATATAATTAGTGAATTAATTAATAATTAATTCACACCACTCTCACTAATTGTATCAATCAGTTAAACCGAATACAAATAGCTCAACTATGTTTAGATTAGTTAAACTGAATACAACTCCACTAACTTCCTCAATCAACTCCACCAAACTCTGTCACATGAGTTCTAACTGAAGTATCCATGCAATAGCTCCACATAACCCTCAGGAATAGCGTAATTCCTTCTGTCAGCTGCATGTGCCACTTCTGTGCACTTAACTAAAGTGCTCCAAGAGAATAAGATAATGTTTAGAGTCTAAATATTCTTAAGAGCTAATAATATTCGACATATCTATTTTTAGACTGGCAATCTAAAAATAGATTCCGCCCAATATGTCTAAAAATAGACATAGTCTAAAAAAGACTTTTGCACTAAAATAGTTCATGTCTACTTAGTAAGTACATCTTTTTCACTAAGCTCATCATCTTGTTGCAATCTCAACACAACATAATGGAAGAGCTCCTCGAGAAAAGTTGTTTGATTCAGAGCCTAAAGTGTGATGATGACCCCTCAAAATCCCATCCTCATGTTTAATACAACTGCAATATCCAAGTCAGATGCAACAGTAGAATGGAGAGCCATGCATAGGTACACTTGGGGAGTGCGGAAACAGGTAGTAAAGGAAACATCGAGTAGAGTGTAGCAGAGGAACAAAAACTAGGATTGGAGTCGAGTAAGGTGGGGGAAGAAACATTATGGTCAGTGAGTTGTTAGGAGAGCTTTGTGTGTGTGCACTACGGTGTGAGGCCAAGTGAGCCCATTCTACTGGGAAGAGTCTGAAAGTGCCTATGCATAAGAAAGATACCCCTAGAGAGGAGTGATGTTTTATGTGTAAGGCTGAAGGTGCCTGTGCAAAGGGAGAAGTTCGAGAGAGGTTTTGTTGCGGTGTAAGAGGCCAAGAGAGCCTGTGTAATAGAAGGGGTTGAGAGATGAATTGTATGTTGTTGAAGAGCATAGGGTCGAGAATAGTGGCATGTTGTGTGGGAAGTGCATTAGTTTATTTTTGAGTGGAACAACAAGTTGCTATAGAGAGTGCAAAGGGTTGAGAACAAAAAATGTTGTGTGGGCCAAGAGCTAAGGAAAAAAAGAGTTGATATCAGACAATTTTGCTTCCAATTACAATGAACATTGAGTTTCTTATTGAGTTTAGGTTGGAGCCTGCATACAAGAAGTTGGTGCTTCCATCTCTAGTGGGTGCTTGAGAAGGCTTGGTCTTCCATCTTGAGTAAGTGCTCTTATGTTACATCAATAACAACAACAATCTTTGGTGGTTTTTTCCCAAAAGGGTTTCCACGTAAAATCTTGTGTCTCATGTTTATGTTTCTCATGGTGTGTGTTTGTATTTTGATTTCATATTGATGACACATAATATGTTGTTATTGGTTATATGTATGGTTGCCAAGTTTGAATAAAAATCAAATTTGCATAAATTAAATTTGCCTTAATACTGATTCACCCCCCTCTCAGTATTAACATTGTTTCCAACAATTGGTATCATAGTTGGGTTCCTTTAGGAATATATTAATCTTTAGAAGATATATGAGAGGGAAACAATGGCTAATCAATTTTGGCTAACAATAGAAGGAGTTCAATTTTTAAATGAACCAGAATATGAGCTCTATACGATTAGAATGGAAGTGTATTTAATGGTAATAAATGAAGACATTTGGTTGTCTTTGATATATGGAGAAAGGAATTGTGAGTTAAATGAATAAGCCAACGAAATTATCATGAAAGGGTTGTCTAAGCCAGATGCTGAGAAAGTAAGGAACTACGAGAGAACAAATGAAATGCTAGACAAATTGAAATATCTGTATGGAAAATATTGCAATGTGGCTCAAAATTAAGTCTAAGAACCTTATTGATCAGTAAATGAACCTGAATCTATCAAGGATGCTAGTAATGAGAGGAAGAGAAGGAAGAATTAGAAGAAGGAATCCCAAAGGGGAGATGCTCAAAAGATTGAAAACATTTCTTCATGTGAGAAAACTTCCGATCTTCACTCCAAGGATGGTGAAGAAGAAGACCCGGGTGAGAGGCCATGTGACGTTGAAGGTAAGTTATTTCTTTGTGATAATTGTGAAGATATGGGTAAATTAGACATTAGATGTACATATTCATTTTTTGAAGAAAAATATAGTCATACATCTGGCTGTTGTGAAGAGATAAATACATTTTTAATTGCAGAAAATGGGAGTACCTCAGAGGAAGAAGAGAGATCTGGGGTGTTCTCATCCATAGGAGAAAAATAAGAGTACTCCTAGTAGTGATGAAAAAAACGGTACACCCTAGACCCGTGGAAAATTCTATGGAAATAAAGATGGATTTAGATCTCTATGGTGACTCAACTAGCACCTATGATAATGAAGATAAGGATACGAATGAAAGGATCTACATTAGAAAGAAGTTGATATCTACTCTAAAGGAGATCAAGGACCTATGAGAGGAAAATCTCAAGCAATAGGAGAAATTTAAAATTTATGAGCTTGAGAATGAAAATTTGAGAAAAACAATAGTTTATATATATTATCAACAAGAAGATGCTAGGAAGTTGAGTGGCATGTTGATAAATCAACTAAATGATAGAGAATATTACTGTGAGAGACTACAAAATTAAGTGGTCTCATTGAGATATGACTTAGAGAAGTACGATAAAGAGTTATCTCAATATCAGAAGTTTGAAGAGAGAACGAAGGGGAAGGTTGAAGGGTCAACTTCCCATGTAAAGGGAGCTCAAGGTTCTAACAACAAAATATGAAAAGAAGTTGTTGAAATCCAATAGCAAGGAAAGAAATAGCATGAAAAGAAGAAAAGGTAGCATCATAAGGATAAGAAGCAACATCTAGTAGAGAAACATAAGAGAGCTATGAAAATATAAGAAAGAATGAAAGGAATCATTCCAGACAATCATGGAAGGCACATGAATAACCAAAAATGGTCCTTTTCCCCTAAAGAAAAAATCCCTCAAAGAAAAGGCATCTTCAGTCATCAAAAGCCCTTTTCTGGATATTGTTTTTCTTGAAATATTTTTGGGCATAAAGACATAAATTGTATATGGCATGTAATAAAACAATATACGTTGGGTAGCAACAACCCAAGAAAGCATAAAGTGGATAGGATAAGGAATGTTAGAAGGAGTAGTGGCCTTGATAATATTGCTGCCAGTAATATAATTTTCTTTGTTCCATTCCTATGCCGTGTTGAATGCTACAACTATGGAAAATTTGGGCATAAGGACGCATGATGCAGATATAATAGAATCAACCTCGCTTCTCATCATATGTGTGAAAGTGTAGAAACTCGAGATTTGAAGAGCAATATGAAAAGAGGAGGAATAAATAAAAAGAATGATCCTCTTAATCTTGAATATACCCCTTTGTAAGGCAAAAAGGAAGGAATAACACTTGGGTCAAGAAACACAATTTGAAGGAGAAGTGTCATCTAGCCCTGCACATCCAAGAAAATTCCCAAATATAGGAATATACAAAGTTGGAAGGTAAATACTCTATCAGGACTCGACAATCGGGAAGAAAAAGGAGGATGATCTGCTCAGGGGGAGTAGATCCTCTATTTTTCTTCAGTAAAGGAACATAATGGCCTCAAGGGAGGCCAAATAAGTTAGATGCAGGAAGATATAAAGAATAAATAGAAAGGTGCACCTAATTCTTAAACGTATGCTTGTTCTCTCTTTCTAATTAAAGAATGGATTGGTTTCTTTTAAATGTATTAGAATTAAAAGAGAGAGTAGGATTGAAACCAACATGAGTTTAGGGGGAGTACACAACAACATTTTATGTTGTGAGAAGAAGATGGGATGTAGCAGAAGTGTGGAATGATAGCAAGACCACAATAAAGTTAGGTCCATAGGATTAGTCCCTACGCAGAAGCAAGGAAGAAAATGTAGGAGATAAGAGAGCATTGGATTATAGGGAGCTACTTTAAAAGTAGTAGCAGGTAACAAATGTCACCCTCAGGAAGAAATATTGATTAGGAAATGAAAGGTTTCATCTTGGGTGAAATGCACTTTTTTCATTTAAGTTGTGAATTTGATTATGCCTATCAGTCTTGTGTTCATGAAACAAATTTGGTACAATATTTTCATGTCCCTTAACATTAAATTGGTATTGCTATGTCAATTGGTGCTTTGGGTTCGTATTGAGAAACATTTTTGTGCAAATGGGAATTTATTTTGGAAGGGAAGTATTAGAGTTTTCCTGGTACAATATCAATTTGTATCATATTTATTTTGGTGCAATTGGTATTATTTAAGCATTAGTCCATATTTGGAGAAACTTGATCTCAGGGGGAGAAGAAGTGAAGTAGATGCTCAAGAGACATGAGCATAAAGGATGGAGAAAGAACAACAACAGTGAAGAGAAAGCCGAAATGCATCATCATTGATTGGAATTTGTAGCAAAAGTAATACCATGAGTAGTTTAATTGGTATCAATTTTCTTTTTAACTAATACAAAAGATGCATTGGCTAGAGAGTATTCAACTGACAGCCATAAGGTGTCCAAAAATGGAGGCATTCAAATCAGAGGAATTATATGTTCAAGGGTAGAATATCATATATTTCCATTTAATATAGCAACAACAACGATAAATCATTGAAGATAGTCTGCAAAGAAGAATGCACATCAACAACCAGAACCTCATCATTGATAGTCGATGATTGCATGGAAGAGAAAGGAAACCCTTTTCCATTGATGTTAAAGGGGGGGGAGAATTATTGGAGAAGATGTGATGGCCCATGCAAAGGATCGAAAGCCATTGGTGGCTCATGCTAGGAGAAGTGTGGAAGCAACATGAGGATTGGCCATCAAAGTAGAGATATGTTGAGGTGTTTCCATCAATACCAAAGGGGTATATTGTTGTACAATTCACATTGTCTTGATGGATATTGGCTGTAAATGTATTGGCATTGATGTCAACAATCATTCTGGAAGTCATGCTGACACGGTGGACGTGGATCTTTGTTGCATAGAATGATTTCCTCCTTGTGATGCATGCATTCATATAGAGTAGGAAAAATTCCTCGATGTGGATGAGAAGCTCATCTTTGATTTCATTATGATCGAATATAACCTTTCCCAGAAAAAAATTTAACGTGGCAATATCAATAGTGTTGATTTGATTGGAAGTGACTAGATTAAGGACCCATTTTGACACCTATTCTATAATTTTTGAGTTTGAGACATCATCTCTTTCCTTTGCAACCTCCTACTCAATGTTACTGCTTTCATGTTGAAAAAAAAAATGTGTAATCTCAATACCTGTGAGAGAGGCATGGGCTTGGGCTCAATATTAGGTGCTACTTTGAGCATCATGACCCCCACCTTTCCCCCTCTAGCAATATCCCTAGCAAGATATTTTAACAAAAAGATAAAAAACACAATTCTAGCAAGAGTTGGGGAATGGATAACAGAGCATAAAGGAAAAGGAGTAATCACATCAACCAAGAAGAGTGGGCATATTTCCTTGGTGAATATACACATGGATGAAATCAAAGGTGAAAAGTAATCCAACCACGCTAAGCAGAAGACAAAACACAAGGTTCGAGAAGACATAAATTGCGAGCAAAAACAAACTATAGAGCAAAAAATCAGAATGACTCAATATACCCCAGGCTAAGAATTATAGTTGTTGGAGCTAAGGAGATTATGCTCCCAAAATTATATAAGAATCCCATCACTATCTAATTCCCTTAGAAGTTAAAGGGTATGAAATGAAAGAGACAACAAAAATGAAAATGGAAGGGAAGGAGGAGAGGGGACTATGCCAAGAGAGCCTGGTCCTTCCAATTGTTGAGCACCAACTAGGAGTTTTTTGAATTTTCCTGGTTGTTCACTAGTGTTAACAATTTCCTTATCATAAAGCTACCATAAGAATGGGAACATACCTGTCTACGCCATAAAACATAAGCTATACATGTTGGAACTAACACTTCCATCAATGGAAACCTCCATTTCATTAAACTCCTTCATTGCACAATAAATTTAATGGGACCAACCACTTAGCAAATGATATTTTGTATGAATCTAAATCATTGTTGATTGTAAGTGATCAAAGATTATGAATATCCATTAACACACTGTTTCTTGTTGGAAAGTTAGCATTGTATGGATGGCTAGTGGTTGTAAATGTGTTGGCATTGAAGTCAACAATCATGTTGGGAGATCAAGATGGGAAATTGGCATTGCCTAATAGTTAGTAAGTGTGTTGGAATTGATGTGAACCAGATCAACATGGATGCATGTGCTAGAATGATGTGACAACAGATGTTGGATTTGATGTCCCCTAGCCTAGATGTGATGGTACTTAGGCTCAAATACTACAACAGACCTACTCCACTCAAAAGTGATTTGAATAAGCTTTTCAGTGGTATGTGGAAGTCCAAAAATGGCCATCGAGATCAAAATTTATTGATAACCGAAGTAAGGAGATTGAAGTACATAGGAGCAGGTCAATTTCGGAACTATATGAGGAGGCCGAATTTCCAACCCCGACTTTCGAAGGGTCGGAAGCTGCAATATCGGAACCTCAGAATATCAGAGGTTGGATTAGGAAGAATATTAAGTGACAGCCAGAAGCATATCTCAACTGAGTATCGTATGTTGTCACATCTAACCCTGACATTCTGGTTGGAAAATTCCAGACCTCAATATTTTACTTGAAAGGAACCCAATATCTCAAGGTTGTATATCAGAGCAAGTAAGAACCTCGTCATTTTGAAACCTAGAGAAACAGAACATTGGGGACCAAGCATAACCTCATAAGTTTAGAAATTTAGTGATCGAAATCTTGTAAGTTCTTAACAAATGCAATTCTTTGAAAGCTTCACAGTTTGCGAGGAAGAGGAATTACAAAGGAATTCATTGAAAAACCCAAGGACCGAAAGACCTTTTATGTATCCTTTAGTAGGAAACATACCAGTAGGTGATTGGCCCTAAGGAGCTAACGTGGTAGATGATGTTAGCATGATTTGGTCTTACAATGGACATGTGGCAGTCAAATTCGACATTTTTGGGTGGTATAATGGGGAAACTCTGTGTGATATGTGTCACCACTAAGGAGGCAACACGTGGAGATGATGACATCAGCATGATGTCATCTTGGAGGTCAATATTTTAGAGGTTGAAATTCTTGTAACTTTTTTTCTAATCGCAGTGTGAAATATTTATGATACAGAGAGCTCTGATGGTTTTTAGCACTTGATCATTTGGATCCAAAGGTACAAGGGAATAGATCATGCCTTAACATTTGAGTGTTGTAAATATGTCGCACGAGAGGCACATGTGAGAGGTCATAATATTGACGATTGTAAATCTCGTAGCTCCTATATAAATTATTTATGAGGAAAGTTCTAATCCGATATGTGAAGCTCTAATGGTGATTGGTGTTTGGTCATGAGGAAATGAATAGAATGAAGGGTGTAAAGCGAGGTCTAAAACGTAAATGCTTTGGAATATCAGAGGTGAAGGATTTCATGACTTCCCTATAAAATGAATTTTGAGAAAAGATACAATATGCAGGAGCTCCGATGTGTTGGTGCTTGGTCAAGGAAGCTTAAAGGAACCAAGGGTTGAGAGAAAATACATAGGAAGATAGGCCCCTCATAGGATCTTGAAGGCCTTAGAACCTAAATTCTAATTCACTGGTCACAACACCTAGTCATATGGGAAAGACAAGAAGGGGCTAAGCATGAAGGGGCTTGGAATCTCACGGCCTCGCATTTTAGTACATTTATTTTAATAAAAGTTACGATAGATAAAGGGCTCAAATAGTGTAGTAAAGAGGTAATGAAGGCTGGTTGAGTTGGGATCTAAAGAATAATTGAGTGCAGAGGAGTTGGTCACTAGAATAAATAGCCACTATCAGATATCGTTGGGTCAAGGCAACATGGAACATGATGTGCAGAAAAGAGTGTTGAGGTTTTTCTTGACTTGAAATAAAGCCATCTTTGATCTTCCCATGCACGCTTCATTGTACTAAATGAAGAACAAAGAAGCCATTTTGTGCATATAGGAAAATTTTAATGGAATAACTCCTTCAGTATGTTGTTTGACTGAAATTTAATTTTGATTATGAGATATCCCTCAAGATACCATCCTCATGTTTAATGCAGCAGCAGAATCTGATTCAGATGCAACAAAAGAATGGAGATCCATGCAGAGGTACACTCGGATAGTGTGGAAACAAGCAGCAGAGGCATCATCAAGCAGAGTGAAATAGAGGAACAAAACCCAAGATCAAAACAGAGCAAGGTGGGGGAAGCAACATTGTGGTCAGTGAGGTGTTGAGAGAGATCTATGTGTGTGCAATGCAGTGTGTGCAATGTAGTGATCCTATTATACCAAGAAGAGGCTGAGAGTTCCTAAGTAGAATAAAGACACCCTGAGAGAGGAGGGATGTTGTGTGCGTAAGGTTGAAGGTGCCTATGCAGAGGGAGAAGGTCGAGAGACATTATGTTGTGGTGTAAGAGGCTAAGAGAGCCTATGGAATAGAATCGGATGAGAGATGAATTATATGTTGTTGAATACCATAGGGCCAAGAATAGTGGAGTGTTGCATGGGAAATGTGTTAATATGTTGTTGAGTGTAACAACAAGTTGTTTTAGAGTATGCAGAGGGTCGAGAGCAAAGAATGTTGTGTGGTCCAAGAGCTGAGGAAAAAGACAGTTAATATCAGGCATTATTGCTACCAATTACAATGAACATTGAGTTCCTTATTGAGAGTGGGTTGGAGCCTGCATACAACAATTTGGTGCTTCCATCTCTAATGGGTGCTTGAGATGGTTGGGGGTTCGTTCGTCCTGCAAGTTGGTTCTTTTGTAAATCCAACGAGTTGCAATTTGGTACTTGCAAAAAATATTTGAAGATGGTGCTTCACAGCTGGACAAGTGTCTACAAAAGGATGGAGTTGGTGCTTCCTGCTAGTGGGTGCTAGTAAAAAATCAAAGGGAGTTGGTGCTTCCTGTGAGTGGTGTGTCACAAACATATTGATGTAAGAGAGTAGGTGCTCATATTTTACATCAATAACAACAACAAGCTTTGGTGGTTTTTTCCCGAAAGGGTTTCCACGTAAAACCTTGTGTCTCATGTGTATGTTGATCATGGTGTGTGCTTGTATGTTGATTTCATATTGCTCTGACATAATATGTTTTTGTTGGTTATATGGATGGTTTCCAAGTTTGAATGAAAAATAAATTGGCATAAAATTTAAAGTTAGTCTTAATACTGATTCAACCCCCTCTTAGTATTAACATATTTTCCAACAATTGGTATCAGAGTTGGGTTCTTTCAAGAATAACTTAATCTCTAGAAGGTAAATTAGAAGGAAAAAATGGCTAATCGAGTTTGGATAACAACATAAGGAGTTCCATTTTTAAATGGACCATACTATGAGCTCTGGAAGATTATAATGGAAGCATATTTAATGGTAATCAATGAATACATTTGGTTGTCTTTGATATATGGATAAAGGAATGAATTCAATGAAGAAGCCAAGAATATTATCATGAAAGTGTTGTCTAAGTTAGATGTTAAGAAATTAAGGCATTGTGAGACAACAAACGAAATTATAGATAGATTACAATGTCTGTATGGAAAATATTGCAATGTGGCTCAAGAGGAGGTCGAAGAACCTTGATGATCAGGCATTAAACCTGAATCTGTGAAGGTTGCTAGTAATGAGAAGAAGAGAAGGAAGAAGAAGAACAAGGAATCCCAAAGGGAAGATTCTCAAAACATTGAAACCATTTCTTCCTGTGAGCAAACCTCTGATCTTCACTCCAAGGATGGTGAAGAAGAAGACCTGGATGAGAGGCCATGCGAGTATGAAGGTAAGTTATTTCTCTGTGATAATTGTGAAGAGATATGTCAATTAGACATTAGATGTACATATTCCATTTCTGAAGAAAAATATAGTCATACATCTAGTTGTTGTGAAGAAATAACTACATTTGTAGCAATAGTAAATGAGAGTAACTCATAGGAAGAAAAGAGATCCTGCGTGTGCTCATCCATAGGAGAAAATAAGAGTACTCCTAGTAGTGATGAAGAAGAGGTACCCCTTATACCTATGGATGATTCTATGTACAGAAAGATGGATTTAGATCTCTATGGTGAATCAGCTAGCACCTATGATAGTGAAGACAAGGATTTTAATGAAATGATCTACATTAGAAAGAAGTTGATATATTCTCTAAAGGAGATCAAGGACCTATCAGAGGCAAATCTCAAGCAAGAAGAGAAATTAAAAATTTATGATCTTGAGAATGAAAAGTTGAGAAAGATAATAGTTGAAATAAATTCTCAACAAGAAGAGTCTAGCAGGCTAAGTGGTCTATTGACAAATCATCTAAATGATAAAGAAACTTATTGTGACAGCCTAAAAAATATAGTCTAGTTGAGAAAATACTTAGAGAAGTCTGGGAAAGAGTTGTCTCAATATCATAATCTTAAAGAGAGCACGAAGGTGAAGGATGAATTTTCAAATTCCTAGGTAAAGGGAGCTCAAGGTTCTAACAACAATAAAGGAACATAAGTTTTTGAACTCCAGCAAGAAGGAAAGCAATAGTAGCAAAAGAAGAAAAGGTAGCAACAGTATGATAAGAAGCAACAACTAGTAGAGCAAAAGAAGAGAGCTATGCAGTTGCAAGAAAGAATGAAAAGAAGAATTTTAGACAATAATGGAAGGCACACAAATAACCAAAAAAGGTCCTTTTCCCCTCAAGGAAAAATCCCTCAAAGAAAAGATATGTTCAGTCATCAAAATCCCTTTTATGGATATTGTTTTTATTGCAATAATTTTGGACATAAATCCATAAATTGTATATGGCATGCAAGACAACAAGATATGTTGGGTAGAAACAACCCAAGAAAGCGTATAGTGGCTAGGAGAAGGTATGTTGGAAGGAGTAGTGGCCTTGACAAGATTGTAGTTAGCAATATAAATTTCGTTGCTCCATTCCTGAGCCCTGTCAAATGCTACAACATTGGAAACTTTGGGCATAAGGAAGTACATTGTAGATATAATAGAATAAACCTCGCTTCACATCATATGTGTGCAAGTGTAGCAACTTGATATTTGAAGAGAATGATGAAAAGAGGAGGAAGAAATCAAAATATTGATCCTATGACTCTTTTAATAGACCCCTCCGTAAGGAATAAAGGTAGCAAGAAGACTTGGGTGAAGAAAGAGGATTTGAAGGAGAAGTGTCCTCTAGCCATGTGCAGCCAAGAAAATGCCCAAATATGGGAAAAGTAAAAGTTGGAAGGTAAATCCTCTATCAGGAATCGACCAGGGAAGGTTTGGAAGAAAAAACAGGATGATCTGCTCAAGGGGAGTAGATCCTCTGTTTCTCTTCAGTAAATGAAGAGAATGGCCAGGGAGGCTAAATAAGTTAGATGCAGGAAGCTATAAAGATATATAGAAAGGTACAACTAATTTTTAAAGGTATGGTCATTCTCTCTTGCTGATTAAATACCATATTGGTTTCTTTTAAATGTATCAGAATTGAAAGAGAGAGGAGTGCAACCAACATGATTTCACGAGGAGTACAAAACAACATTTTATGTTGTGAGAAGAAGATGGGTTGCAACAAAAATGTGGAATTATAGGAAGACCAGAGTCAATTCAGGTCCATAGGATTAGTCCCTCAGCAGAATCAAGGAAGAAGATGCAGGATATTAGAGAGCATTGGCTCAAAGGGAGATGCTTTAATAGTAGTAGTAGAAAAAAAATGTCAGCCTCAGGAAGAAATATTGCTTAGGAAATGAAAGGTTTTCATCTTGGGTGAAATAACCTTATTTATTTTAAGTTGTTAATTTGATTATGCCTAGCATTCTTGTGTTTATCAAAGAAAATTGGTATAAGATTTAGATGTCCCTTAACCTTCAATTGGTATTGTTATGTCAATTGGTGGTCTGGGTTCGTACGGAGAAACCTTTTTGTGAAAATGGGAATTTATTTCGAAAGGGAAGTATTAGAGTTTTCCTGGTATAATATCCAATTTGTATCATATTTCTTTTTGGTGCAATTGGTATTATTTAAGCAATAATCCATATATGGAGAATCTTGATCTCAAGGGGAGAAGAAGTGATGTAGATGCTTATGAGAAGTGAGCATAGAGGATGAAGCAACAACAACGATGAAGAGCAAGCCGAAATGCATCATCATTGATTTGAATTTTCAACAACAAAAATACCATGTGTAGTTTAATTGGTATCGATTTTATTTTTAATGGATACAAAAGATGCATTGGCTAGAGAGTATTCAACCAACAACCATAAGGTGTCCAAAACTGGAGGAATTCAAATCAAAGGAAGTATATGTTCAAGGGGAGCATATCATGTATGTCCAATTTATAGAGCAACAACTATGATTATTCCTTGAAGAGAGCCTACAGAGTAGAATGTGCATAAAAAGCTAGACCCTCTTCATTGAAAGTCGATGATTTCATGGAAGATAATGGAAACTTGTAGCCCTTTGCCATTGATGCGAAAGGGGGAGAGAATTATTTTAGAAGTTGTGATGGCCCATGTAGACGAGAGAAAGCCATTGGTGTCTCATACTAGGAGAAGTGTGGAAGAAGCATGAGGATTTGCCATCAAAGTGGAGATGTGTTGAGGTGTTGCCATCAATGCCAAAGGGGGAGATTATTAATAGATTTTTGGCTTCTGTGATCCATCAATAAATATGAAGAAATCTTTCGGTAATAATCATATTATCATGAACAAAGTCGATGCGTTTCGAACCAACCAGTGTGGTTCATCATCAGGACTAGGTGAGAGATCAGATCAGTCGTTAAGTTTAAATAGATGTAGGAGAGGAAAAGAAAACGGACAGCCCTAGTTTGACTAAGAAATCCATGAAATCCAAAACGGTAAGTTCTAATAAACAATAATAAAAATCAATAATAAGATTTATCCAAAGCTCTTTTCCTCTTTCCTCTCATTCACATCAACCAAGCTTTGAAAAGGCTTGTGGATGATACTTGTAAGTTGCTTATCTCTTGCAAGGGAAGAGCTGATTTGGTGTAACTCATATTAATAGTCAATCTTCCTCCATAAAATTTACCATGGATTATGAAGTGGATGGGAGCCTTCCTTTCCTTGATGTTCTTATTTGTAGGAAAGAAGATGGTTCTTTCTCTCATCAAGTTTTTTGTAAAAAAACCCATACTGAACAATATCTTCGGGCTGATTCGCATCATTTCCCTGCCCAAAAGTTAGGCGTCCTCAACACCTTAGCCACTAGGGCATTGAGAATCTCTGACGAGTCTCACCTTGAGGGAGAAAAGACTCATCTCCTTAATGTTTTTTGTTCTAATGGTTATAGTAAGTCACAAGGACTTAAAGCTTTTCTTAAAGCTGAAAGAGGTTCCTTGGTTAAAAATAAAAATCCTAATCAATGGTCCTGCAATGTAAGGCTTCCTTTCATTTAGGGTACCACTGATAGGATTGCTAGAATTCTTAGGAAGCATAAGGTTTCATCTTCCTTCAAACCCCTTAACACGATTCGTAGCTCTCTTAACTCAGTTAAAGATCCTGTGAATCCTAAGGATGGAAAAGGTGTCTATCTTATTCCTTGTTCCTGTGGGATGCCTTACATTGGTGAAACGGGTAGGTCCATTAGCCAAAGGATATGTGAACATGCAGCTGACATTAGACATGGCAGGTCCCACACCTCTGCCCTAGCTGAACATGTGGAAAAAACTAACCATCATATCTGCATCGAAGAGGCTAAGGTCTTAGCCAGGATTGATCATTTTCATCATCGTAAGTTAAGAGAGGCCCTTGAAATTGAAAAAAGGCCCATAAATCTCAATAGGGATGACGGTTGGAATATAAGCAGGTGTTGGATCCCTGCCTTATATTCTTAAAATTTGATATATATTTATTTTATTTTTTATATTTTTTATATTTTTATATTTTATTTTTTATTTTATATATATATATATATTAATTAATTAATTTTTATATTTATATTTATATTTATATTTATATTTATATTTTATTTATTTATTTATTTTTATTTATATTTTTTATAGATTGACCTAAATTATTAATTTCAATATCTTACTAGCCGTTACGATTTTATTTTATTGATAGAACTATTTTTATTTTTATTTTATTTTATTTATTTTTTATTTATTTATTTTAATTTTTAAATATTTTTATTTATTTATTTATTTATTTTTTATTTTTTATACAATATAATAATATATAATTATAATTAAATAATAGTTGTACTTTGAATAATCGTAACGATATTAATAAAAATTAAAATTTGTTATAATAATTTTTATTTATAATTAAACTATTAATTTGAATAATCAAACTAGCCGTTTCAATTTGTAATTGAATATTTAAATTATTGTAACTATATATATATATTTTTAAGATAGACTTTCATTAAAATAATATATAATTATAATAAAATAATATTTGTATTTTTAATAATTAATTAATAAAAATAAAATAATTTTCTAATTAAGCTATTAAATTGACATATAATAATTTTTATTTTTATTTTTATTTAGTTATTTATTTTAATTTTTATTGTTTAATTAAACTATTAATTTTAATATTCAAACTAGCCGTTATTGATTTTTTATTATTATTTATTAGAACTAACTGTTTTGGATTTAACCGTTTTCTTTTCCTCTCTTACATCTATTTAAACTTAACGACTGGTCTGATCTCTCACCTAGTCCTGATGATGAACCACACTGGTTGGTTCGAAACGCGTCCACTTTGTTCATAATAATGTGATTATTACCGAAAGATTTCTTTATATTTAAAGGGGGAGATTATTGGACAATTGGAATTATCTGGATGGTTAGTGGTTGTAAATGTGTTGGCATTGATGTCAACAGTCATGCTGAGAGATCAAGTTGGGAAGTTAGAATTTCTTGACAATTATAAAGTGTGTTTACATTGATGTCAACTAGATCAACATGGATGTATGTGTGATCATGATGTGGCAACAAATGTTGGCTTTGATGTCCCCTGGCCTAGTTGTGATGGCAATTGGGATCAAATACTACATCAGACCTACTCCACTGGAAATTTCTTTGAATAATCTTTCCAATGGTATGTGGAAATCCAAAATTAGCCATTAGGATCAAAAGCTATTGATAGCCTATGTAAGGAGCTTGAAGTCCTTAGGAGAAGGCCAATTTCGGAACTAGAGGAGCAAGCTGAATTTTAGACCCTGAATTTTGGAGGGTTGGAGGCTGTAATATCGGAACCTTAAAATATCAAAGGTTAGAGCAAGCAGAATCTCGGAAGGAATGGAACATGCAGGATATCATAATCCGATATCAGAAGGTCAAAAAATTGGGACCTTCATGATTTATTTGAAGGGAACCCAATATTATAATGTTGTATATTGGAGCAGGAAAGAACCTCGACATATCAGAATCTCGAAGCAGCATAATATCAAGGAGAAAGCAGAACCTCAAAAGTTCGGAACTTAAAATATCATAATCTTGTAAGTTCTTAACAAATGAAATTATTTGAAAGCACTGAGGTTTGTGAGGGAGAGGAATTAAAAATGGATTTTTTGAAAAACCAGAGGACTGAGGGGCCCTTTCTCTCTCCTTCGGTAGGACACATGGAAACAGGTGATTGGCCCTAAGGAGATGACGTAGAAAATGAAGTCAACATGACGTGGCCATATTGTGGACACGTGGGAGTCAGTGTCAAAATTTTTGGGTGGCATAATGGGGAAAATATGTGTGACACATGTCACCCCTAAGGAGGCACCACGTGGAGATGATGACATCAACAGGATGTCATCTTGGAGGTAAGTATTTCGGAAGTTTAAGTTCTTGTAACTTCTTTTCTATTTGCAGTGTGAAAAATTTATGATGCAAATATCTTCATTTTATCAATTTGTCATGTGGATCCAAATGACTAAGGTTATAAAGTGGGCCCTAACACCTGAGTGATGTAAAGATGCCACATGGGAAGTACATTTGGAGGTGAGAATATAAATAGTTGTAAGTCTCGTAACTCCAATGTAAATTATTTATGAGGAAATGTTTGATCCGATATGTGGTGCTCCGATTGTGATTCCCGTTTGGTCACAAGGAAACCAATAGAACCAAGGGTGTAAAGCAAGGTCTAGCACCTAATTGTTGTCGAATATTGGTTGTCGAGGTTTTTTTAAATTCGCTATAAAATAAATTTTGAGAAAAGTTACGATAAGCGGGAGCTCCGATGTGTTTGTGCTTGGTCAAGGAAGCTTAAAGGAACCAAGAGATGAGAGCAAATACACATGAAGATAGGCCCTTGACAGGAACCTAAAGGCCCTAGCACCTAAATTATAAGCCACTGGTCACAACACTTATTCATATGGGAAAAAAAGAAGGGGATAAGCACGAAGGGGCTCATAATCTCTCGAACTTGCAATTTTGTACCATTTGTATTACTAAATGTTACGATAGATAAAGGGATTTGATAGTGCAGTACAA